>QBDW01005510.1:0-111092 GCA_003261595.1 Maconellicoccus hirsutus | reverse complement strand
CGATTCTTGAAGGTTTTTTACATAAATTTCATCAACAAAAAAAAAATCGAAATTTTGGCCAAGTGGCCCCTTTTCGTATGCGCCCTCACATATGTACAAGTTTAAGATTTTGAAAGAATGTTTTTTAGAAAATGTAAATTTATTCATTAAATAAGTGCAGAAATTATTTTCAACTTTTGAGACTGAAAACGTATCTGAACTACTAAAAAGTAGCAGAAATAGGTAATTACAGGTAATTTAAAATTTACCGGTAATAACAAGTAATTTACCGGTAATTTACTGGCGATTTACCGGTCACGTGAAAATAATTTACCAGTTAGTGACAGACAATAACGAGTAATTTGCCAGTAATTACACATAATAACGAGTCATTTACTGTTAATTTACAGATAATTATCCGGTAATTAAAAATGATTACGTATAATTGCTGGTAAGTCATCTGTATTTTACCGGTAAATTTTTTTAAAATAACTGTCAAATCACTGGTAATTTCTTGTTATTTACTGGTAATTACTCGTAATTTACTAGTAATTTCTAGTAATTTACTGGTAATAACCTGTAGTTTATAGGTACCTACTTGTAATTTACGGGTAATTACCTGTAATTTACTAGTAATTTCTTGTAATTTAGGGTAATTACTAGTAATTTACTAGTAATTTCCTGTAATTTCTTGTAATTTACTGATAATTACCTGCAGTTTACTAGTAACTACTTGTACCTTACGGGTAATTACTTGTAATTTACCAGTAATTTCTTGTAGTTTAGGGTAATTACTTGTAATTTACTAGTAATTTCCTGTAATTTCTTGTAATTTACTGATAATTACCTGCAGTTTACTAGTAACTACTTGTACCTTACGGGTAATTACTTGTAATTTACCAGTAATTTCTTGTAGTTTAGGGTAATTACTTGTAATTTACTAGTAATTTCCTGTAATTTCTTGTAATTTACTGATAATTACCTGCAGTTTACTAGTAACTACTTGTACTTTACGGGTAATTACTTGTAATTTACCAGTAATTTCTTGTAATTTATTGATAATTACCTGTAGTTTACTAGTAATTTTTTGTAGTTTACTAGTAATTTTTTGTAATTTACTGATAATTACCTGTAGTTTACTAGTAATTACTTGTAATTTAGGGTAATTTACTGATAAATACAAGTAAATACTGGTAATTTTAGGTAATTTTCCACGTATACTGTGAGTGGCGATGTGACGTTTTTTCTAAGGTTTCAAATGGACTAATGGAGGTTTCTTTCTACCTCCTTCCTGACAACACTGCGAGATTTCCCTTATTTCCCCCGTCGCCCACTCCTTCCTACAACCTTTCTACTTCCTCAAATTATGAAAAATTCTACGACTACCAATGCCATTGTGGGGCGGCAAAAGAGACACTTCGTGGCCAGCTTTTTTCGAAGGGCCTAAACGCAGTAATTCTCGCCTATTTCATTTGGTTAATAGGTATCATGTGCAACTCGAAGGAGACCCGGAAACACGTCCTGGGCCCGTTTTCGCTCTCGAAGACCACCACTACATCCTCGATCATCCCGCGACCAATACCAAATTCAAAACCGTACTCACCATTAAGTGACGAGTTCGGACTACAGGACAGGCTCATGAGAACCAACGCAGCGGTACATTCGTTCATCTGATCCTCTTTGAAATCGTCGTGCGAGTTACTCGTCCTTCTTTTGCGAGACCTGCGAATACAAAACCAGAAATTCAAATTACTCGACGGCGTAGGAAAAAGCGCCGAGTAAACGGGCATCTCTCGCGTCATGAATACAAATCACGAAGTACCGGTACATACGGTACACCCTGGCACAGTTGGCTCAGGTACGCGCGGCGGCGGCAACGACGGCGTAATTCGCCTATGACGTATAAATTACACCGTACGAGCCGCTACCACGTATCAGCTCTCTTTAACCATTTTAATTACACCTCGCATCCGCCGATTCGCAACTTTCTACGGATAAAAAGCCCATACGCGCTACTACCCTATACTTTGCGGTTCGTTTATTCGGATAATTTCAAGATACGCGTACGCGTACTCTACCAAGTGCGGAATCTTGGTACGGCGGAGTACTTTGGGACGACGTCGATAATCGACGTCATCGCGACGTCAGTTTTTCATATTTTATCGTAATTTGCGTACTACGAATTAGCAACATTTTAAATTACGACCGCAGAACGTGACCCCTTTTTAACATTTATTAGGTCGAGGATGGTGTTAAGTAATCGAAATGAAATGTAAACGCGAACTCTTGTTTTCTCTTCCACCATCGCGTACGCCGCGATTCCTTCAGATCATCGAGTCCATTGTGAATTCGACTCGCTTCCAAGTTGATATGGTTTTTGGCATTCTTCGCGTTTCAATCGCATCTCTACGCCATTGTTGGCATCGCCGAATAATTGTGAAATAACGTCGTACATTCGACATCGTGATTCGCAGCTTCCAGCGCCTCGAGTACCCATCCATTAGCCTACTTCTCGCCGCGGATTCCGTCTCGACGACGCGTACAGATACCGTTCCATTCGCCCCCCTTCTCCATCGATGCGCCGCAAATTTTACAACTTCCATCGTCACCAGCGCGTCCTACGAAGGTCGCAAATTAATGGCGAATGAGATGGTAAATTTTTATACGCCAACCGCGCAATACCTTCGCTCGGATCGACAAAATTCCAAAGTGAAATCGAACCGCGAGCGAATCGCGTCCGTCAAACGACGTCGAAATTTTACAACGGCCTTCGTATCTTACGAACCAATGATTGTGAAAAAATTATCAACTAGACCGATATGGATTCGATGCGAATTTCACGCTCTATTAATTCCGTCCAGACTTTTTTCCCCGTTTTGTCACATTTTTAAAACGTACAGAGATGCCGCAAAAAATAAACGAAACGTCGGAAAAATACGCGAGGAATATGTCTGTTTTAATTCGTCTCCACGTCGGATTCAGTCGCGTTATCTTGAGCGTGAAAATATTTCACTTAGAAAATGCCTAAGTATTGAGGCAAACAAATCCGACGACGGAGTTGCGAAATTTAATGCATCGTGAGAGAGGTAACCGGGGCGGGGGAGTCGATAAATAGTTTTTTTTTTCAATATTTTCACTTCTGTAGATCACCTTTCTGCCTCGTGTTTTTTTTTGTGAGATAAACACGAGGTTGAAAAAATTCCTGAATTTTAATCTCGGAAACTTGAGTCAGCTCCTCGAAGGGAAAAGTCAAAAGAACCAAATCGATTGGAAATTTTATTCATTTTATTTCGTTTATTGTAATTTTTACCAAAAGATCCGTTGCAAATGGAGAAATCAACGATAGAGAGATATTTGATACTTGTTACGTCGATTTTATTAAATTTACTGAGAATTGGTCACTCTAAAGTAAAAATTCGTAAGAACCAAATTAATAGGAAATTTTTTTCTTTGTACTTTCATTTATTACCAATTTTTTCAAAAAATTAATCATTATTGAGAAAAAAACCGATAAAGAAAATCGTCTTCATTATGTTCAAATCGTTATATTGATTTAGTTTTGAAATCGGTCGCTTGAATAAAAAAATTCACGAGAAGCAATCAAATTGATGGGAAATTTTTTCTATGCAATTTCATTTATTACGAATTTTTTCAAAAAATCAATCAATAATTTTGAAAAAAAAATGATAAAAATTAAATCGATAGGGAATTTTTTTCTGTATTTTTTCATTTATTACGATTTTTTCAAAAAATCGGTTGTTAATTGAGAAAATAAATAAAAAGAAAACTATCTTGTCATTTTCTAACCTTTTTCATTAAATTTTCTCAAAATCGGTCACTTAAAAGAAAAAATTGAAAAAATTCATAAAAACCAACTCGCCAATAAATTTTTGTATCATTTCGTTCATTGCAATTTTTTCCAAACTCAACCACAAATCGAGGAAATATCTACAAAAAATCCCATTTTGTTAATATCTATTTCCAATACCATAATTTTCCTCCAAAAAGTAACCAAACATGAAGAAAATACCGATAACAAATTACATTCGATTTTCGCAAATAATCATATCGAAACAATCGACAGGGAATTTTCTCCTCTTGAAATTCGTCCGTTATAATTTCACCTTGAAAATGTAAACGAATAAAACCACACGAAGCATCTCACATTTGTTTCGTTAATTGGGTTAAATTTCCCGAAAAAACATCTGGCGGGAAAATTCGCGAAAGAACTCGATTGTAAATTTCCATTTCGAATTAATTCGTAGGACGATTCTCTTCGGAGGTCTTCGTCAACCTTCGGTTTTCAATATGTGCTAATCAATTGTAAGAATATTCTTCGAAATGGAAAAAATGTCACTCAGATGAACAAATTCGTGGGAACTTCGCAAACGGGAGGATTTTTTCTCTATAATTTCACTTGTCATTATTTTGCTGCGACAATGCTCCGTATTCTGGGAAAACTCTGATAAAGATATCGTCACTTTTCCAACATCATCGAATTCGTTGAAAATCGCGACGATTCGGTTTGAAAATATAGAAAATGAATTTATAGGGAAATTTCATTGTTTGAATTTCACCCGTTATGATTTTCTCGCAGAATGTCACATTAAAAGGGAAATTTCGATGATCTAATCGACTTCGTAATTTTCAAATTCTCCGACAAAAACTCCGCTCAGATGGAAAAATTGAACGAAACCTCGACGCGAAAATTCCTCCGGTTATTCATCGTGTATTTCTCCACCAAGAAATACGTCATCATTGAGAAAACCACGCAAAGAAAGCAATTTGTTTCGTCGAAGTTCTTTCGTAGTCGTGACTCGAATGAAAAAAATTAAAATCGATGGGAAATTTCCTCGTATTTGCTCATTACCGCCTTCGCTTCAAAAATACCCCATAACCACAAATGAAAACCCATAAGATGAACATTTCGATGGTAAATTTTCACACATAAACCGTGACTCGAATGGAAAAATGAATTTGGTTTTCCGCAGAGAATGCTGCTTTGCTCTTAGATCGAGAAAACTCAAATAGGATGCTCCTCCTTGGGCACATCTCTAGATACAGCTTCGGAAACAAAATCTGACAAATGACTGCGATAAATCATCCGAGTATTTTCGACTTATCAGTCCCTGGCACTTCCACGAAACCTTCGCATTTCCTGTTTCCTCTTTTAAAGAAAAATTTTCCATGAGCTCAGCATTCTGAGTGACGATAACATGACTAACGCGTTGCCCACCACCGATGAGTAGAACTCGTGACGTCATCGACAATCGCCACATCGAATCAGACGGTGATTTAACATTGACTCGAGGTGTCCCCGGAGAATGTAGCGATTCGGCTCCATTGTTCGGATTCTTTTCACCGCTCGTGAAAGTGAAATTATCAGCAACGGCATTCGTACCGGTAGGCCTGCATTTTGTGAAACCTCTCGCGAATTCGCTTCCTGGTATAAGGTGAAAGCGAGAACGGCCACCTGTGCACGCATCCCAAGCACTTCCTCGGCTCGCCGATCACCTCGCCGAGGAATCGCGGTCAATGCTAGAAAGCTGCGTAATACACGTTCTGTCCAAAAGTTCGACCTCCTCGGCATTCCGACGCCTTATTCCGCATTTCGGCGCGCTCCTTGTTGCTTTCCTCGCCGCGTGTTACGTCAATACATCGAATCCGCTGCCTTGATGACTTCCTACGCGCGACATACCCGTCCTCATTCATAACGACAACCGGTGTATTTCGCATATGGCCACCAAACGGTCGTAAATTTATGACGAAATTCCACCAAAATCCCCGCGTTCATCTGGGAAACGCCGCGCGAGCCGGCTAACACCGCTTTGACATGTTCGACGTGACGTCTCCGCGTCACACAAGGTTTTCGTACATGTGACGCGTACAATTCGACAATCGATATTTGGCGGCGACATTAAACAGCAGAGGGGCAAGGGCAGTGGGACATGAAAGAAGACGCATCGCTCGAGAAATCGTCCAAATTCTCGAAGAAAAAATTCAACAAGAAATTACCCAGTCGATGATTAACTTTTGGAGAAATTTATAACAGCGACCCCCACCCCGCCCCTCCTCTTCATCAAATGAAATTTTTTCTTACGATTGACGCTAAATTTCGATTTCTCAAAACACGTGCTATGCGGTCGCGAAATAACCACCAAGGTTTCCCTCATTGGGAATGCATATTTTAGCGTATTACAAGCTCGAAAATGCATATTTTTGCATATTTTTGGCATGGAAAAAAGTGCATAAAATATGCGCATATTTTTACATTCTGACTGCACAAAATTTCTACCTCTTCACAATAAATTTAGCTCGATTAAAGATTTCCAGCGACATTAAAGTTATTTTATCAATGAAAAAAGTAATATGTATATTATTACGTAATTAGATTAATTAATTTTTGATAAAATTAATAGCTGATAAAAATTTATGAAATTTTTTCTATGTAAGCGAAATAAAAATTTTTCAATTTGTTTAAAAATTTCAATTAATTTTGAAAAAAACGTAATGTTTTGATAATTTTTTATCTCAAATACTTAATTGAATCATTTAAGAAAAAAACTTCATAAAAAAATATTCAAAAATAAGTTATAAATTTGGAAAAATTGCAAAAAAAATAGAAAAAATGGATTTTTTAGCTCAAAATATATTTAAACTATGAATTTGGATACGAGAAGGAAGAGAGAGGGAGGGGTATAAAATAAAGAGCAAGAAAAATCAGAAATTATCTCGAAAATTAAACGAAAAATAAATATTCATTTGATGTGAAATATCTAAAATTGCCTCATAAATTGAATAAAAAATAAATATTTGATACATTTGAAGAAAAAACTGACTCAAAAATATTTCCAAAGACGAATCGCAAAATCGAAAAATTTGAAAAAAAAGAAAAAACTTTTTCAGCTCGAAAAATTGATTTTAAATTTAGATATAAGAATGAGAGGGGGTAAATATAAGAGAAAGGGGTGAAATTCAAGAGCAAAAAATCTGAAACTAGTTTAAAAATTAAATAAAAAATAAACATTTATTTAATTAATTTGAGGAAAAACCTGCATCAATTCAAAAATACGTCTCAAAATTGAAAAATTCGCAAAATAAAAGAAAAATAGATTTTTCAACCTCAAAACATAATAAATTTAAATTTGGATAGAAGGAAGAGAGGGGGTAAATATAAGAGCGAGGAAAATCCAAAATAAAATAAAAAATAAAGCAATCAAATTGCACGTATTAAAGAAATTTGATAAAATATAAAAAAAATTACACTTTCGATAGATTAAAAAAGCAGTAAAATCGAATCAGAATTCAAAAAGTTTTAAAAAAAGAAAGAAGAAAATGACACGGAGGGAAAAACAAGAAAAAACGATTTAAATCAAGAAAAAAATCAAAAATATTGAAAATTAAATTAAATTAAAAACACCAAACTTCATCAATTTTCCGTTTCATTTTAAGAACCAAGACCTCAAAATTTACCTAAAACACCCTCAAATTAAACATCCTTTAAACTCATAAAAAAAACGAAAAAATCAATTAAAAATACTAATGTAAACTTTTAAAAACACGAAAGTAAAAGAAAAGAAATGCAAACAAAACGGAAAAAATAAATAAACACGATGGAAATGAAAAAATTTCAAATCGTGGAATTCTTCACAAGGAAAAAACTAATCAAATTGGTTCATTTGGGGTAACTTTGAAACCACGGGGTCACTTCGAAGTGGTTTTCTTACAATTTGAAATAACCCAGAAATAATCCACGTGAGCAAATAAGTATTTACATTAATTTCAAAAAAATATTCACGCGTAAAAACCTCTTCTCAAAGTAACCCCATGTTTTCAAAGTGACCTCAAATTGACCCCGAATAACGGAAAATATCTCGTTAACAATTTCAGAACAAATTAAATTCAGATTTAAAGAAAAAAGGAAAAAGAAAAAATAAATTCGTGGAGTAATTAAACACGAAAAGTTAGAACGCGTTAGAACCCCAAACAACCCCCCCCCCTCTTGAAAAAACTCTCAAGACGCAATAAACATAATTCGCGTTATAAATTCAAAAAACGTAATTAATTTGAAATTACTCGAACCTCGAAACTTCGCAACTTCGTATAAAATAATCCAACGCGAAATAAATTCTAATTAAGAAAATTTTCTGTGAAAATTTCAAAAGCCCATTCACCACATTTCGCGACGAAAAACTTGGCAACTTTCTCCCCTCCTCTAAACGTCATCCCGCCTACGTTATTCGCGAATATTGTCGAGAGTATGGAAAATTCTATCTGTATGACGTCACACGCCTCCGCATTATAGGATGTTTTCCATTAGGCCTATGACGTAGGTACGGTTCCGCCGGCGCGTCGCGGTATTTCCTCGTTATCGCGGTAGTGGATTTCCGTCACATACCCTTTCGAAATCGGGATGTTAATTTTTTTTCTTCCAAATGTAACGTAGATTTAAAAACCTAGCTAACCTTGCTCGGCGATTTTTCTATGTCAAGGTCGATATGTTTTTTCGCCACTTTGCTGCAGCGTTATGCACGCTTCCTGGAACATACTCGTATACGATCAACAATACCCAAGGACACCGATCGTACATTCGGAGTCGAAAAAATTTCACGTTTGCCAAACAGCTTCGACTTTTAGTCGCCAATTACGGTCTTGGTACTTGTTTCATTAACGTGTATTACGCGTTCTTTTGTTTCACGTCCTAAACTTGTCTTTTTTTGATGTATGCGGACTGCGGAGACACGTACGTTGAAGGGGGAAAAAACACAAATCGAAATTCCCATAAAATATTACCCAACTTAGAATAGCCAAATCATTAAGCAACCTTCTCGCAATAATTCTATGTCAAGGTTGTTTCTCCATTTTTATCATTTCGCTATTCGCTATGTTGACCTTTCCGCTTCGTATTCACTCCACCCACTTTTTGTCTTACGAACAATCTTCGATGACAAATGCGAACATTCGAACGACTTTTTCCAACTCGTGAATCGGGCGTAGTCGGCTACGAGTATTCTTCAACCTTCGATTATCTCTCGTTAACGAGATACATAAGAGGAAAAAAAATTACAAGAAAAAAATACGTCGAACAAGGTTACGAGTACATTTTTGCGAAATTGCTATTAAAATTCGCACATAGGACGAACGATTTGGTGCAAAATAATCGTTAAAATACAATTTACGCGGATTAACTCGAAATACGAACGGAGCATCTCGAAGAATACCCTCAGGCCTCAGGCTCGTAAGCATGTACCTGTGATTCCAACGATAAGAATCACACGAGGGGGGGCGGAATCTTTCCCTTTTCCACGAATCAAATCCGGATACTCGTATGTCGTAAACATCTTCCGAAAGGAATTACCAAGTCCACTTCGCAGCCTACAATTCGGTGACGTAAATAACATTTAATATAATTTTTTAATTACTGTGAATTTTCAGTCGAAACGCTTCGTTGAGGAGGAAAATAACGAACGCTCGCAAACCCGACGACGATTGCGAATATTTCGCCGAAACCTTGCGTATTACCGAAGCGAAAAAAAATTGAGAGGTTAAAAAATGTAAATTTAAGGACGTCTTAATTGTCGTATTGTTTTTCACCCCGAAAGAGGTATTCGTTGAAGGACGACTAAATGCGTGTGGATTAGAAGAGGAGGGGATACCATAATTTGGGAACCACTGATGGTTTAAATTAATTTACCAAACTCGATAATTTTTTCCCTTCAGAAACGAGTTCACTTTTACTGCGTGAAAAACGTCCGGAAAACCCAGTTTTTTATTTTGGTGTTTATTTTTGGAACCATTGATCTAATTGAAAAATCGATTGAAATGAAATCGATAGGAAAATTCTCGCTTGATAATTTCAATTACGATGATTTCCTCACGAAAACGTGTTGTAAACAAGAAAAACCGCGATAAAGAGGATATAATATTTGATAAAACGGGTTACGCGTGTTTTCTCTAATATTTTTAGAAGCACTGATCGACGAATTGCAGCGATCACGATATGGAATATTTGTTTTTCCGTAACTTCCACAATAACGAGTCATCCTCGAAAACAACAACAACAGGAAAAAAATATCGATGAAATTACGCCTTTAGAGCCTATTTTCATAAATACATCAACAATCATTGCTCTTTTCATCAATTTGAGAACCACTATTTCAATCAAGGAATTTATTTTTCACCGTACAATTTCAATCCTGATAATTCCTTTGAATCAATTTCCACGCAGAATTGGCAACAAACCTTATACTCGTTTCAGTCATCTACTTCGTCCATATCTTGAGAACCACTAACTCGATCGAAAAAAGTCGCATGACATAATCGACGGAGAATCCTTTGTTTTATAATTTCGATTATTAATCATTTTTTTGTACAATACGTCGTAATCGAGGTATTTATCAATACCGACGATTATGTAAACATAACGCAAGGTTTTTTTTTCGCATTCGCGACATTATCTCGAGAACCGTTGTTCTAATCGAAATATAACTAATGACATGATCGACAGAGAATCTTTCATCGAATTATTTCAATTGTTACGATTTTTTTTCCATAAAACGTATCGTAACAAAGTGAAATACGTTGTCAAAGGTCAATCAACACCATGTTTCCAGAGCTTGGTCATTTATACTTTAAGAACCACTGCTTAAATCGAAAAATTAATTTATCCATAATCGACAGGATTTTCTTAGCTGTAGCATTTTATTTCTTATAATTATCTCGTTTAAACGTATCGAAATCGAATAAAATGAAAATAAATGCCGAACATTTCTCATGATCTGACTATATCTTGAGAACCCCTGACCCAATCGAAAAATCACTTACAATATGATTGTTAGGAAATCTTGTTTTTAATAATTTCGATTCTTACGATTTTTTCCACAGAGTTCATCGTTATTAAGTAAATTTACGTAAAAGATCAATCAACACCAAAAAAAAACACGTTTCCAGAACTTAATCGTTCATATTTTAAGAACCACTGCCTAAATTGAAAAATTCATCAGGACATAATCGATAGAATTTTCTTTGCTGAATAATTTCGTTTCTTATGATTTTTCCATTTAAATTCATAGAAGTCGAATAAAATGACAATAATTCTGAATATCTCTCAAGATGTGCTCATATTTTAAGAACCACTGCTTAAATCGAAAAATTGATCTGAGCATAATCGATCTAATTTTCTTCGCTGTGTAATTTCGTATTTTATGATTTTTTCTTTTAAATTCATAGAAATCGAATAAAATGACAATAACTTCAGATATCTCCCAAGATGTGGTCATATTTTAAGAACCACTGCTTAAATCGAAAAATTGATCTGAGCATAATCGATCTAATTTTTTTCGCTGTATAATTTCGTATTTTATGATTTTTTCATTTAGATTTATAGAAATCGAATAAAATGACAATAACTTTAGATCTCTCCCAAGATGTGGTCATATTTTAAGAACCACTGCTTAAATCGAAAAATTGATCTGAACATAATCGACAGGATTTTTTTACTTTATAATTCCGTCTCTTATAATTTTTTCATTTAAATTCATAGAAATCGAAAAAAACGACAATAACTGAATATTTCCCAAACCCTAGTCGTATCTTGAGAACCACTGATCCTATCGAAAAATAACTCATAACACGATCGATAGAAAATCTTTTCCTCTGTGATTTCAATTCCAATAATTTTTTTCATAAAATGCATCGTTTTGAAAAAAATTGCCATCAAAGATAGACCAACACCCAAAGACGAGGTTTTACGCACTTACATCGTGAATATTTTAGGAACCATTGGCAAAATCGAAAAATTGGTCTGAACATAATCGATAGAATTTTTTTCGCTTAATATTTTCGTTTCTCGTGACTTTTTCACATGAACGTATCAAAATCGTGAAAAATGACGATGAAGATGAAATATTCCAAAAAAGCGATTATTTCACGTTATTTTTCGCTTCTCTTTGAAATCTATCGATCGAACTTCTTCCTCAAAAAATTCAAAATTTATAAACAACGTCGCAAAATAATTCCAATTTAGATAATCCCCCCCTTCCCACAAAATCATCACATATTTCCAAACAAATCGAAAAAGCATATCTACGCCTCCGTAATTCGCCGGTCCGATCAAAACAACACGTAAACAATCGGCGAAAAACACATCGTACGTGAAAATTACTACGTCGATAAAAATCTCGCGTAAATTTCCCGCGACCTTCGTAGTTATCAACTTCGATTACGACGCTTCTTTTAATCGCGTTATTTCGCAAATGAGTCATTTCCAAGAATTACGCGAGCGCATATGCGGAGTCGAAAAACCATAGACTTGGTGACGACTTCGAGGTTGAAACGCCTTTGAAAATCGTCTTGCCGGGTGTTCATTTTCGAAAATAATTTTCCCGTGACCTTGACGGGTGCATTAGATGAGAAGACGAGAAGGGTGCATGAGTCATACTCATGAGAACATCGCGAATCCTCGATAATTCACTTCCCATTCGTAAATTTCGATGGTTGGAGTACGCGTTGTTGGAATAAAAATATGAAAAATATTCGACTCGTCGTTAATTTTCTCAATACTCGACAGATAACGGCGAAAAATATCACAGGGCGTAATTGCACGATAAGCACAGCGTGTGCACGCGATACGATCGCCATGCTGCTTTATCGCGATGATAATTCGCGAAAGATAAAAATCAATTCATTAGTACGCTTACACGCGCGTACTCGCGAATCCAAGACAATGGACGATCTCACCTCGAAGGTACGCGCAACAAAACCATCGGGTACCGTTCGAATAAAAACCGACACGTGGAATGCGAAGCCGGCCAAATACCGGCAGATCGATGGCGCGGGGTACGTTGTTATCGCAGGTAAAGTACCGTGACGACTGGCAATCAAAATCAGCTGATATTTGGTTACCTTCGTCTCCGCTCGCCTCGCCTACTCCGCAAGGTGAAGTGGTGCACTCCACGTTTCAAGTTCATTTGGGTCGGCAAACCTTCGATGCATATACCGCTATCATTAGCGCAATTTCGGGCTCGCGTACACCGACCACCGAATCGCCTCTTTCGACTCTCCCCTCGATAACGGAACCGGTACTTGGAACTGGAACGTATGTCCATCCAGCGGAACCCAAATGCAGCCCGAAACGGATGCGAAAATTCCCCCTTCCCTCTTCCCTCACAACCTAGAGCTCCTGCATAAACATAACGTTTCGCTTAACCGCATCCACCCTCTTCACCGCCGAGCCGACAATACACGAAAAATCGATAAGAGAAAAAAATTGCGCAAGATAAAATTTCTTCGATACACGCTTCGTTACGTGAATTTTTCTTTGAACTCGTCGGTCACGTGTAAGTTACATCATTTTTTTTCACAAATCTCTCGTCTCCGTTGTTATCGCACGATAAGCGTAAATTTTTCCATCTTACAAAGCCAGACTCGAATCTCTTCCTTTGTTTATTCACCGACGCCTCCCCTCGACCTGATTAGCTTCCTCCGCAGAATTTTCCCGCACCATCGCCTCATTTCACGTAATCGGCCATAAATCGCCCACGAAGTCTATGCAATTTCAACCTATACACGCCCACCTTTCTTTTTTACGTGCAATTTCAGTAACACTTGGGATTCTAAAACGATAATTAAGAATAATAAAATATTTACATGCTCGATGGAACGTACCCAATGATAGGCACTTCGATGGAATTGGACGATGCGCGTTTCCTATCGGCGGCCATATCGGCCAATCTGGCGAAATCCGTGTCCTGATCCATGAGTCTGGCCGATTTACGCGACTCCAGGAGACGTACCTCTTCCAGACGTTTTTTAATTTCGATCACACCCTGTGAAAAACCAAACAAAATGGCAACTAATGAAAAATATGCTCTGCTTCAACAAAAATGCGCACATATGTAATATGTAAGCCTAATGCTACAAGTATACAGGCCTTTTTTTATGGCTAAAACGCAATGCTTAATATGCTTACACGATAAAAACTAATTAAACGATTTGTAATTACTGTGAACGTAACCTTTTTCGTAGGATTTATTATTGAAATTCTACTCGTAAGAAAAGGTTACGTGGGAATTACGCGTAGCTGTTTCTAATCACGACTAAAAGTCGACTTTCTTCTGTACAAAGTCCGATAACAAGAAAAATCTTGAAAATTATTCGAATAGTGCAATTAGACGTATCGTGGAATCGAAAAATACGTCGTAGAGCATTTATTATTAAGAATAAGCGAAATTGTCACATGATGCTTTTCATTAAACACCTCAAAAATAGCATAATTCCATGATAAGATTTGATATTGTATCAGTTTCGTGTGTCGTTCAATTCCTCATATGAAATGTATTATTGGCAACGTTGTATTTTTTACAAAAAACCCCTAAAGTGACAAATTTGATAAGTACGACTTATATTACGCGTCACGAGAAACGAAAAAAGTCATATACATAATTTGCATTTGCTCAAAATTAAAAAAAAAAAGCAAAAAAGTAGTTTAAGTTAATTAAAGTTGATTAATATTCGTTCAAAGTTGCGCAAAAGTTGTGCAGAATGATTAAAAACGATGAAAAAATCAGATTAAAATGGCCAAAAGTTATCAAAATGTTGTTAAAATGGTTTAATATTAACTAACATTTGTTTAAAACTGCTTAAAATTACGTAAAACTGTCAAAAAGTTGTTAAAATTGCTCTAAGTTGTTCAATATTTGTTCAAAAGTGCATAAAAACTGTTAAAATGTCGTTAAAGTAGTTTAGAATCGATCAAAATTTGTTTAAAATTGCACAAAAACGTCAAAATGTTGTTAAAATTATTTAAAACTGTTCCATATTCGCTCAAAATTGCGTAAAAGCTGTTAAAATGCTATTAAAATACTTTAAAATTGATAAAAATTTGTTTAAAATTGCTTTAAGATGCACAAATTTGTAAAAAAGTTGTTTAAATTATTTAAAATCGATCAAAATTTGTTTGAAATTGCACAAAAACGTCGGAATGTTGTTAAAATCACTTGAAATTGTTCCATACTTGCTCAAAATTGCGTAAAAACCGTTGAAAACTTGTAAAAACAGCTTAAAATTTACCAAAATTTGTTTAAAATTACTTTAAAATGCACAAATTTGTCAAAAAGTTGTTCAAATTATTTAAAATTGGCCAATATTTGCTTAAAATTGCGCAAAAAGTGTTGAAATGTTGTTAAACTATTTTAGAATTGATAAAAATTGGTTCAAAATTGCTTAAAGTTGCACAAAATTGTCAAAAAATTGTTAAATTTGTAAAGTATTTGCTCAAAATTGTATAAAAACTGTTGAAAAGTTGTTAAAATGATATAAAATTTATCAAAATTTGTTTAAAATTGCTTTAAAAATTTGTTAAAGCGTTTAAAGTTATTCAATATTTGAACCAAATTGCACAAAAGTTAGGCAAAACGACCAAATTTTATGAAAAATTTGAGTAAATTTGCGAAACATTATTAAAATGTTCGACAGTTTATGCAATTTTAACAATTTTAAACAAATTTTGATCAATTTAAAACTATTTTAACAACTTTTCAACAGTTTTAATGCAATTTTACGCAAATATCTTACAACTTTAACAACTTTTTGACAATTTTGAGCAATTTTAAGCAATTTTGAACCAATTTTCATCAATTCTCAAGTACTTTAACAACATTTTAACACTTTTTACGCAACTTTAAGCAAATATTGAACAATTTTAAACAATTTTAACAACATTTCGACTTTTTCGCGGAATTTTAAACAAATTTTGATAAATTTAAAACTTTTTTAACAACATTTTAACAACTTTGAGCAAATATTCAACAAATTTTACATCTTTTTGTCAATTTTTTGCATTTTTAACAATTTTGAACAAACTTTGACTGATATAAAACTATTTTAACGACATTTTAACTGTTTTTACCCATTTTGAGCAAATACTGAACCAGTTTTAACAACATTTTGACAAATTTGTGCAGTTTGAAGAAATTTTATACGAATTTTGTTCAATACTGAATCATTTTAACGATATTATCACAATATTTATGCCATTTTGAGCAAATATTGAGCAACTTTTAACAACATTTTTACGATTTTGTACAATTCTAAGCAATTTTAAACAAATTATGATCAATTCTAAACTATTTCAACGACATTTTGATGGTTTTTTTGCAATTTTCACCGAATTTATTGTTAACGCAATCATTTTGCACAACTTTTGTGCAATTTCGAGCACATATTGAAGAACTTTAAACAACTTTACCACATTCAGAGTGCATTATTGGCAACGTCGCAAATTACAAAAAATCGTTTTTTGGAAAATCTAACCAACGTAGCTTATACAACAAGAGTCAAGCTACAAAAAAAGTTATCTACGTTTTTCACCTATTTCTAATACCTCGGAAGATAAACGTCGTTGAAAATTACCTCAAGGCAAAAGTTTCAACGCCACAGTTAGCAAATCCGCTAAAAAAAATGTACAGTTTATCATCATTCTAATCGAAAAATTTTCCGCGAAGTTTCACTTTCAAAAGCACTCCCTTTGAAAACAAATTTAAATCAAAAATTACACGTTATGTCATAACTAAAATCCTCCGTAAAAAAGGTCTACCGGCAATTACTCCGCCTCTAGCGCTTACAAAGGTTCACGACCTCCGAGGTACATTACCAAATCCACAGAAGTTTAAAAAATTCACGTGAAACTTTGGCAATGAACTTGCCATGGCAACATGGAAAACTACCCCGATACGAGGTTTCCCGCTATTAATTTTTAATCATGCCGGCGTATTAAACATTACCTTGGAAGAAAAACAAAAAAATCGTAATTTAAAAAAAAAACGCAAAAACGTGTCCACTTTGTAAAACACGAGTCGAGTTCAAGGTATCGTTTTTAAATACAAAACTACGCGAAACTTCATCGTACTTCGCGGTAAATGCAATTTCAAGAAAGGAAAATTTACATTGCGATGTCCTTGGACGGGTTTTCTCACCGCATTTCACACCGATTCGCCTAGAGGTGTTTACACGTGTCATATGGACGCACGAAATGACGAACCGTTAGCCCTAGTTATACATTTGAACGCGATTTCGAGCCCAGACGAAAATTCGAATACGTTGAACCACGACTCGATACGACCTCATAAAGGTCACACATTTCGTATTAACCTTGACAACACACACACATACTCGAACTTAATACAGACTCCAAATTATACTCGACGGCCGACCGATAAGATAACGCAACTTTGTATAGAAACGCTACCGCGAAAGCTTATTTTTACCGTGGCCACGTCTCGCCTTCGTGAACTGTCCTATCATCCGTAAGACTCGTGTTATCTACCAAAACAAACCAACTCCATGCGCCTCTATTCCGCCATTTTGAACCCATTCACCCTACACCAACTGCATCGCGTCGCTTCACGAAGCAGGTGAAAAGCTGCTGATCCCCTCAACAAAGGCAAATCGAAGACCGGTTCATAGCTCAGCTGATCGTTAAGGTTTGATAACCCCGAGCCGTACCTCACCCCGCCATCCCTTATCTTCAAATCGCGCCACTCTCTCGTTATTCAAATCTGCGTGCTTGTTTACGCCTTATCTATCCGTCGATACGTGGAATTGCACAACAACAGAATGACACTTCGTCATATACGAGCTTCTTATCAGCGAAGAAAAACAACATCGCGCATTAGCACGACTTTATTTCTGTCGCGAGGGTACTCGACGGTTAAGAGGGGGGGGACGCGATATGCACTACAATCTCTTTTGTCCGATGGAAAAACCAGTTATGCGCGTTCGCTTTTGTTTCCAACTATCTAAATACTACTAATTGTTTACAAATCATTAATTTCGTTCGCCTTGAAATGCGCCGGCGAACGCACGCGCGCTCCATATCGCGCCTTCGAGACCGTCGATGAAACCATTGTCTTCGTGCAGAAGCGATTATAAATAAGCGAAAATTATCCTCAGCTGACGATAATGACATAATGCGTCCGCGTTCCGCAGCTGCGTATTTAAAAAGTCGCGCTTTTCTACGCTTTTCTTGCGTCATCGTTTCGTTTAAATATTTATATATCTGCGTCGTAGTCGCGGTCGCTGACGGATGACCGGGGTCAGCGCGTTACAGATCGGAAATTTCACCGGTTTGAAGACCCCCCTCGTGACCCGTTCTAGACCCGTACGAGCCGGCGCCACATCGCGCCTTGTCGTTTCGCCGACGAAGGTGCGTAATTCGGTATTCGATCGCGATTACGAAGCGGCCAAGTTGCCACGGACGAGGGTAACGCACCAGGAGTCGACGAGCTCCGGAGTCGTGGTTCTGCATATCGTTGATCTATGCACCTTTTTTCTTTGTAAAATTCATTTTTTCGCGCGCCAAAGCGAATTAAAAACAATTGCAATTTAAATCAACCGCCACAAAGTAACGTAGGTAATTCGAAGAATCGATGGGAATGACTTGTTCCTCTCTCCCCTCAATTACTCTCGGTACATTTCGAAAGAAACGATACGACTGCGAGAGATGGAACCGAAACGGAATGGGGAGGAGGGGGGAGTAAGCTTCAACTTTTTCAACGTTTTTTGAAATTTTTATCGAATTTTTTTTTTATTTTTAGCATCATTTGAATAACCGATAAAAAAAACAGAAATTGACAAATTAAAAGCATACGAAGAAAAAAGTAGAGAAAGTGAAAGGGAAACGAATAAAAACAGGGAATTTTTTTTAATCGTGAAAAAATCAAAAAAATTAACATAAAGCAAAAAAATTGAAAAATTCTCATTTCCGAATATTTTTTACCAACGCAATTTTTTTCATTTGTTGATTTTTTTTTTTAAATTTTCGCTATGCACAGCAACTGAGGCTTGAGGAAATTTTTTTTTTAAATTCAAAAATATTAGCAAATCGAAAACTTACGCAGAAAAAAGAAGGGAAAGTGAGAAAGAAACGAGTAAATATCGGAAATTATTTTATTTAAGTATAAAAAAATTGAAAAAAAATTAGCACAAAACGAAAAATTAAAAAAATTATTTTCGAATATTTATCACCAACGCCAGTTTTTTTTGAAATATTTTTTCCAAAAATTTTATATCGTTCATCTTTATTTATTTATTTTTTTTTACAAAACAAATAGTTGCTTTATTTTAAAATTTCAATGGTTGCTTCAGCTACGGTGTTCAGGGCACAAAATTTCGAGATATTCAAAGGCAAATTTTCCTCATTTTAGCACAAATTGAGGAGAAGGACCAAAATAGCATTTACCTTATGGGATCATTTTCAAATAGTCCTCTCCCGCTCCCTCCATAAAAATATTATTTCATTATAAAATATCTCCATTTTATTTTTTAAAAAATTTTATCCACAAGAAATGACGAAATTTTGTATAAATTTGTTATTTATGAAAAAAGCAATTTTTTGTCAGAAATTCTCTAATCAAAGGCAAATTTCATCAATTTACGTACAAATTGAGATCACAAATTTCCTCAAAATACACACCTCTCCTCCTCCATCTCGCTTCCAATTAATAAATTATTCACATTTTATAATATCCAACATAACAACCAGTAACACTGCCGATAAACAATTCACCACAAATAACCCAAACCGCTGATAACATTGGCAACACTGCGGTAAATTTTTCACATCGATGAAATGATAAAAATTCAACATTTCGCCATCGGTTGCTTCTACAAAACTAGTAAAAACCACAAATACACGAGTAGTTTAATTACATAATTCCTAGGCAGAGTTGTGATAAGGCGAAGACCGGGGGGAGGGCGTACTGCCCATGGTTTTTCTTAAAAGGGCTTACGAAATTCCTAGTGCTTGATTTAACAACACTGCGATTAAATATTCCAAACAAAAAAATCATTAAGATAGTAAACCACTTTTTTTTTAAAGAATAAATTAAACAACCCCCCTCCCCCGCCTTTCCAATACACTTTCGAATCTCAGACACCGCTGGAACCCCGATTTGGCAGCTCGAACTGGCAACACTGTAATTATAATTCAAATTCTATGGAAGAAAAAGCATTGCGGAAAATACCGAAAAGGTTTTTTTGCGAATTTACTCAACAAGATCAGCTCCCTTTGTAGTCTCAATTTCGGGCATATCATTAAACAACCGACTTGGCAACACTGTTTTCTACACTATGACTTCCCATCTCAAAAAATTTATAGTTTGAGCCCATTGCACGCGTTTAATTAGGTAATAAGGCAAATTAAATTCAAATATTCTAGAAAAATCGTACCAGGAAACACTAGAGGAGGTTTTTATTGCGAATAAATTACAGGACCCCTCTTCCTCCGCGTTTCGGCCCTAATTACACGTTCATCGTGCAATTATCGATTTGTAGGTGAATTGCAATATTGCGATGTTTCGATTCGAGGGACATCTCTGTGGTCAGATGATCACCCGTTTCCAATTGCATTTCCGTTTTATTCGTGCCTCGGGGAAACCCCAGAAGACTCAAATGATAATTCCCTAATTCGGGGTATTCCATCGACAACACGTACACGTGAACACCTCGTCATCTTCATAATCTAGTAATATTCTCGTTGCCTCGTTAAGATAATGGAACAGATTCACCGCGAACAGAGTCAGGTCGCGTAGACTAATTTATGCATCAAGTACAGTCGACGTCATCAACTCCGCGGAGTCGAATTACAATGGTTAATTAATCGCAAACAATGTTCCGATATGTGCATAGAAAGGTACGATTACGTAATCATATTCGTGCATTATCGTGAAAGTATACGAATTTTTTCATATTTCTGCCCCCCTCCCTCCGCAACGTGCAGATATTTTCCAAGTATTACGCAAGATCTGGGAGACGTTCGGTGGTTCCATGTCCCTTCTCTTGCGCGTTTCGAATCGCCCGTTCGAACGGCCTCCATCGAAAAGCCTCTTTGAGCTTACGAAATACACGAGTACTCGATGTACACGAGCGAAAAAATACCAGCACGGTGGCTAATTCTAATTACGCAACCACATCGGCGAACGTATCTTTGACGTATGTTAAAACACACATTGTCGAGTGTACAAATGTAAAAAGAATTTTCGCAGGTTGTGTCAATATTGGATATTTCGCGTACGTGTTACGTATACAAAGACCTTGATACGATTACGATAATGACGCGCACACGATATTGAAAAATTTATGAGTCGACGACAATCGTCGACACCCCAGAAAAACCGTTTCAGTTTCCTCCTACGACATCGATGACGACATCTTGAGGAGAGGCGGAGGCGGAGAGCTACGAAAATCCGCAAGATGACTCGACCATCGCTAGGAACTCGTTCGGTTCAATGGCACGTGTGCTGCGTTGCCACGTCGTCGAGTAATTTCGAAAAAATCAGTATTGAAAAAATCACGAGTCGAAATTATGAGGCAAATTCGCCTCGAAGGGTCGAACTACATTCGACTAATTCACCGACTTCCCTCAATTGACGTGGATCTTAATGAGATTCACCGAAAACAGCCTCGTTTTGATTGGAAAATCACACCGAGGCGCCATTTTTTCCTCAAATTTAAATCCGTAATTTGGTAACCTCGGTAGAAAAACTAGTATATGATTAGGCGACTCGGTCGTTTATGGTTTTTTATTGTTTCGGTGATTCCGAGTCCGTTGACTGGTGGGAAATTTCGTCGGATTTGTTATCGAATGGTCGCGGAGGCGTGTTTTGAAATGTGGTTCGAGAAACCAACGCGATGCCGGTGTTCTTGGCGAAAGCGTAGTTATCGAGGTGATTATAGCGGAGGATGGTATCCAGATGAAGACTTGGAAGCGATAGAGATGCGATATTGATACGTACTTCGGAGCTAACTACATCCGAGTAGGGTCGAATGACTCTTGAAGCCGATAGCGTGCTCTTGGATGACTCTATATGGTGGGTTTTCCCCCATTAAGAAGGCTTAATTAGGCTTTTAAATGATTCAAGTTGATAAACGGTCGTGAGGTTACTTCGAAATGACTCACATCGTCAGTAGTACTTTAGAGGATGTCATTGAATACATTACAGGGTCAATGTGAGGTCAATGTACTTCCAAACGATCTTACTCGCTGATGTATAAAGTAATATAAGCTTTAAAGAAAATGCGTTATTTCTGCAATATCATTAATAACGTGGATTTTTATAGGTCAAGGTCAACACAAGGTCATGAGTTTACCTTGAAAAGGTCAAAGACATCAGAATCACCCGAGAGACGGTTTTGCTCGGTCAAAAAGGTCGATACGAGATCATTGCCAAGTCAATAAATTCTAGGATTGAAAGCAAAAAATGTGTTTTTTGAACGATTAAGGTCAATATTAGGTCATAAATTCGCCTCAAAAAGGTCAAGGTCTTCAAAAATACACGGAAAGCGATTTTAATTGTAAATCCATGGTCTTTAAAATTACCTGAAGGACGACTCTGATTGGTGAAGAGATCGCTTTGTAGGCGTTTCTGATCAATCAAGGTCACTGTAGGGTCATGAATGTGCTTTAAATTAAATAAAAAGATCAATTTTACATTGAAAATACTTGAATTCGATAGAGTAGGCCAATTTAAGGTCATAATGAAATTCAAGAACGAATCACAGCATTGCTTATATACGTACAAGAAAGGTCAAGGTCAACATAAGGTCAACTCGCGTTGAAAATATGTCAAAATTACAAAATGAAGATAGCTATATACAAAGAAGTCAGTCAATTCAAGTCATGACGAAGACATGCCTTCAAATTTACCAAACAGGTCAATGTACAATGAAAATTTGACTTTCAATTGACCTTGAGAGGTCAACGCTCAAATTACTTTTTTATTTAGATGCTTCCGAAATAATACTATCAAATTAAAATGCTATCAAACGATTCTAAAAGCTGCATAAAAACTAAAGCTTACTTAATAACAAATCATCTCTTCGATACAAGGTCAAGGACATTCCTTAATGATATTTCAAGGTCAAATTAACTCAATTTCGAAGAAATTAAGTTATCACCAAGTGAAATTTATTTCTTTAGCGCAATTTTAACGTTCAATAAAAATCAGAAAATTGGACACAAGTGACACGCTTATGCGGTACACATCTTTCAACGATTCTCAAGGTCAATACAAGGTCAAATCTATATTAATGCAAAAAAATCGTCATTTTTTCAACGATTCGTATCTACCGCGACAAAATTGAATTATTAAAGTTAAAAATGGATTTTTTGGGTTATTTTAACATTGAAGATGTGATTTTAGACCAATTTAAAATATCATTTCGAACTTTTTGATATTTCTGATTTTCAAGGTCAATAAAAGATCAAACCTATAATAATGTAAAAAATCATAATTTTTTCAATAATTCTCAACTAATGCAACGAAATTGGGGTGTTTTAGCTATAAATGGATTTTTCGGGTCACTTTAACACCGAAGACTCGATTTTTGGCGGATTTAAAACACCATTTCGAACTTTTTGACATTTGAAAAATCCAGCAAATTATCAATTTATCGACGAACTTGGCATTTTTAACGAATAAGCTCGATTACTTCAGCAAGAGATGATCCACGTCAACCCACACTGTCGTTTTACAAAACGCTAGTAAATTTCTCACTCGATGACTCATTTGGACACCAAACCTCAAATCTTTTCGCGCTTTCGACACGAACGATGTAAAATTTGGACGTCGAACAACATCTAACGCCTGTGCCAGTAAACCATTAACCCGAAAAAAATTTCCAATTTGTCTCAGGTCAGTGAGCCACCAGGGCGAAATTTTCGTGCGCAAATCTTCAACGCACGCGAATCTGGCGAGACACCCTTTGACGACGCCAACGACCCAGCTCGAAATCGTGTCTTTCGTTGACCACGTACCCGAGGCTATTAATAACCATTTCCATCATTTTCGCGCCTTCCCCCCCTCGTCGGACTTAATTGAAGAATGATCGTAGTCACACATGGACAATTCATTCTCGACGCCGTGTCGGTCGCGTCGTCGCGTCGACGTGCGCGGTGCACACTCAATAGGCAATACCTATACTCGATGTAGGTCGTAACACAATTTTATCAACCAGAAATACCACGACGTTGGCGAAATCTTGCCTTCTATAGACGCCTAGAAATTACACGAATTCCTCGCGTACTCGATGAAAATATAAAAGACGTCTCTCTCGACGATGCACGCCGGCGACCGCCGATACCGGTAATTTTCACGCTCTCTAAACACAACCGCCGTAATTACTCGTCGCTTTTTTTTTCGACGACTTTCTACACGTCGTCGACGCCGAATTTTCTCGCCTCGCATCGTATTTCTACCATATTTCACGTTCGCGAGAGCACCGACACGACGCCGCAAATTTACCCGATGCTATAACCCACCGGGCCGCCCAATTGAGACACGCGGTTAGGTGAAGGTCGACCCAAGGGCGTTCAAAGTTCTAGTCGACCCGCCGGCCGGGTTGCTTTGTTTTCAAAACGCGTGCTTTTTTACCAAATAAATAAGCGAAAATACGCACAAAATGAGGTTATTGATTTCGCCTTTCCGAGCTTCACCGTCGTTCATATCTTACGCCCTTCGCTCAACACACCCTCCCCTCAGACCTTCTCGACGGGTTTCGAGCCTACCTTAGTAGTCGTATCGTTCTGCCGAAAGGTCTTTATTGCTTTCTTTTGGAGTTTCTTTCGCGCCCCTCCCCCTCACTTCTCCACAACTCGCGTTCGTCTTCGTTTGTAGGTCGAGCTTTTTTGAAATCGTGGAAATTATTGTGAATTCAGAAAAAAAGACGTGAGATAAATTGCTAAATAAAAATTTGAAAATATTGTGATGGATTAAAAAGATTTTTTTGATGTTGTTGTTGTTGTTGTTGTTGTAGATTTAAAAAACAACGGAAAATTATTAAAAGATAAACCCCAAAAAATATAATTCAAAATAAAACTGAATAAATTCGATAAAATTCAAAAATTGAAGAAAAACTGAGGAAACAAAAATAAAAATATGAATAATTTAAAATCAAAGTACTACAATCTTCATAAATTGTCAAAAAATATCAAAAAATGAAAAAAAAAAATACATTATTATAGTCGCAAATGGCCTCAGGGTCGAGCGACTCAAAATAAAGAAAATAATAAAACAAAAAAAAGTTAGTTGACTCAAAAAAAAAATTAAAAGAGAACTACTAAAAAAAAAATTAAAAACACTAAAAAAACCTTAAATTCATTTTTACAAAATTTATAACGAAAAATAAGGAACAAAATTCATAAAATCTCGAAAAATCGCAAAAATTGTATGCAAAATTTAAAAAATACAAAATATTAAAAATGGATTTCAAATTTAAGTTAAAATTAAATAAAAATAAAAAAAAGTGAAAAAATAATCAAAAAAAGTACAAAAGTTCAATTCTAAAGTTCAGAAAACTGACAATGAATGATCAAAAAAATAATTAAAAGCGAAAAGAAATTTAAATTAAAAAATATTAAAAAATTAAAGCAACAAAAAACATTTAAAAAAGTCAAAAAAAATCAATAAAAGTACAGTAGAAGGTTCGCAAAGTTCAGGCTGTGTTATCAAAAAAAAAACAAGAGTATAAGGGATAAAAAGTTTAAATAAAAAAATATTAATAAATTAAATTAATAAAATATGAAAAAATTATAACAAAAAAAATGAAAAATTTTACCAAATTTAATGAAAATTACTCAATTTAAAAAATAAAAGATATGAAATAATGCACTAGAAAGTTCGAAAATTGAATATTTCAAATTGAATAATCGAAGATGAAAACGAAATTTCTCCTAAAGAAGATAAAAATTCGAATACTGCTGATAAATTGTAGCAGTAGCGATCTTGTGGAGGGAGAGGTTCGGGGTGATACCTCATTTCCTCCAACGGGTAATTTTTAATAAAAATTTTAAGGTTTTTTTTTTGCTACAAGTCATAATAATGTGTAAAAATAACTAAATAAAAAAATTTAAAAAATTGCATTTTATCGGTTTTTTTGTAATTTAGAAAAAAAATTCAAAAATCTTACTCTTTCCTTCTAGAAAAAAATTCAACCAAAACGAATTATGTCATCAAAATATCAATACCACAAATAAAAATACAGATAAACAAGATGAAAATTTTTATAAAATTTAATAAAGCAAAAAAATTTTTCTAAATGCCATAAAAACTAAAAAATTGAAAAAAATTAACCCCAAATAACCTTTTAAAACCTAATTCGACTATGAAACGCGAATAAACTCGTTTTTTACAAAACCATCAACAAAAAATGGGGAAAAAAATTTCCATATTCTGAGCGAAAAAAACCTCCACGCGCCTACCACCTTCGAATCTCGCCCACAACCTCAACCCCCCCCCCACGAATTGAAACTCCAAAGGACCTTGACACTAGGTTTGAATTCGAAAACCAAACCCTTACACCGATTCCACGAGCATATAATTTACCGCTTGGAAAAAACTCCCCCGTTCTTCGCCTGCACTCCGCCACGTACTGAAAATTCGCACACGCAACCTCTCGCCTCGGTTTATCTCACACGTGCGTATAATTACTCCTCGCCGGAGTTTCGCAGCTCGCCGATACTTGAAATAGATAAAAACCAGTAAAATATCGAACCCCATAAGGTAAAGCGAGCTAAGAGGTAAGAGGAGGCAAAAATCCGCTCAGGCACAAAAAAAATTAATGTCACGCGTACACAGCTGAGAGCTGACACATTCGATACACCAACACGTGCTTGGAAACCGTTGTGTACTTCTAGTTACGTCATCGCCACGCTTAAAATTTTATCAAGGACGTGGGCGACGAAACGTTCTTTTTATGCGCTTTTCGTAAACACCATCGTTGCCCGGTATTTTCCACGAGATTATTACGCCCGGCCTGAATTAAATGCTGAATTCCGAGTAGGCTTTTGTGGTTTTTATCGTAAGCCTTTGTCATTTTTATCATATCTTCGCAAGATACGCTTTTCCTTTCTATTTTAATATCTTTAATATTCGTCGAAGCTCGCAGCATCTCGGTGTTTCGAATACTGCGTCATTGGTACAGGTGCTCTTCGCCGTCTCCACTTCCCACCCCCTTCGAGTACACAAATAGAATTACATAACAGTGGAATTTTACCATAAGGGACGATGCTTGTGCAATTGTAATCACAACCTGTTCACGCTGCCTGCTTCTCGAGACCCGCAATACCTTTGTTCACAACCCTTACGAAAATCAACCACGAGTCCAGGAATTTCCTACGAACGCGACGATTAGGCTAGACTCGGATAATGGATACAACATATGATTCCGAGACAACTGACAAGGCCATTCACGGTCAAATCCTAATCGCCTTCGGGGTGAACGCGTTTGTAGCAGGATTTCTTTTTTTTTTTCACTTCGAAAAATGCAGCCGCCAGTAGTAACGAGCGTAAAACGAGTTTGAGACGGGGTTCAAATGCTTTCACGAAAATTTAATCGGTATTGTTGAGCGATTTCGTCCTGGATTGGTCCTTTTAATGGATCGATTTCGTTGGATAAGAGTTCACCATTCGATATAATTCAATTTTCCAGCATTTTATACGATTATGTGCACGAATTATGCGATTTTCAACGAATTTTTGTATACTTGAAATTTCACGTTTTACTTTTGCTTTCATTTTTCACTTCTTTTTGTGATTTTTTTCAGCGGAATGAATCAATTTGTGTATTTTTTATTAAATTATCAAAAAATAAATACCAAAAAATCATTAGTTTTTTCTTAATGTTGTTTTTCATTTTTTTTTTAATGACAAATTTTTCTTTTTTGTCGTTTTTCAACTTGTTTTTAATTTTAATTTTTAAAAATGATGAAATTCAAATTTTTTAATTAAAAAAAAAAACATTTATTATTATCGAATTGAAAAAAAAACTCCATATGATCTTCGTTTCAACAAAACAACAAAAATACTTCATTACGTATAAAACAAAGAAAGAAAACAAGGGGTACCCAAATTCTACATTCCCAATATACCACGTGAAATTACCATCGAAAAAATCGAATTATCCCGAAAACGACGCGATTAAAATGGACGATATCCAGAACCACCTCCGGCACTTGGCAAGTTGACCGGTTTCGAATCTTAGGCTATAAGCACCGGTAATGGAAGCCGGCTTTTCGGAGTTGTAAAAAAGACACAATGGAAACGGATATGACGTCTTACGTCAATTCGGTAACATTTTTTCGCAATTTACGAGCTTCGTAGATAATCCGCTCGCAAAGTACAAAAAAGAATAAAACGATAATAAAACCAACAATAGCAACGACGGCCGTAATACGTAAATAAAGCGCGTACTTTTAAGTGATAAGAAAAAAATACCAAAAAAAAAGCAAACACCACAAAGAAAATAGGAGTAATAAATATTTCTGTCATACTTACGCTCGTGGTCGTTCAAAAATTTTGACATCTTCAAAAATATGCCCACATTAATTTTAGGTTGGCAAAAACTTTGGAAAGATTATGGAAATTACACTTTATACCTAAAGTGATACCATCAAGGTACATAAAAAAATTAGGTATAAAGCGTAACAGGATATGAAAGGGTGATAGGGCGATAGGGTGATGGGTGAACTATTCAACTGTTGCGAATTCGGTCTATGAGGACCATCAAGGTAATAATTATATAAATTTATTAGTTGATTAAAAATTTCCCAAATTATATTCAAGGGTATCATACCTATAAATCGTACCGGTTACCTAACACTTACCACAATCAATTAAACCAACATTGAATGTTATATGCTATTTTTAATCAGACGTGTATTATAAATTGGAATTTTAGGTTTTTCTTCGTATGCCTATTCGATATTTATTTGAAAACGCGAATAAAATAATTACAAATTACAAAAATATACTTAGCATTAAAATTTCAACACCCCGAAGTCAAAACATGGTGCAAAAAAAAACGCGAATCACACGAAGTGCGGTATAAAAAAAAACAAAGGGACTTGTAAAATTTTCCGAGAAAAATTCCAACACACGAACGCGACCAGAATGACGCATTACACAAAGACGTAATTGGCGAATTTATCATATAATTTAGTAATTAAACGATAAGGAAGATTCGAAGAAGAAACGGAGACAAAACGACGTTACACGAGTTGATACTTTGAATGGTGATTTTTTCTATTTTCAGCATAGGAAGAAAGACCTTTAATCCGTTGATTGTATAATACACGCAGGTGAATTAATTATAAAATTATCGCTCACCTCATATCCAGGGGGATTTATAGAGATTGTTACTTCGTCCACGAGAGTATTATGATGGACTATGTGTCCTGAAATCTCGCGGCCGTTGTAGGTCAAATATACTTTTTGACCCGGAGATAGATGAATATTTGTTAAAGATTGAAAACCGGGTCCGATGATTTCCGAACCGTAAAATTCGCGTTTTACAGACGGACACTTTTTCGAAGAATAATCAAACCTAACACTGTACACTGTGTCCATGTTGATTTCGATATCACCGTGATCTGTGGGCGTTTTCACCGATTGTATAACACCAGAGTAAAATAGTCCATCTTCCCCGGGTGCACAAACTCTCGTACCGATTATCGAGCGTTTAGCTAATCTTTTACCGGTAGACATTATAAGAAATTATACGAAAAACACGCAATAGAGAAAAATACGATTAAATACGAACCGCGTTCATAATGTTACACTTTTGCGAAATCGCGTACAAATGCGTAAAACGCGTACACCGAAAGACACCGAACTTAAATTACTTTATTATTACTATAAAAGTAATAATAACGATTATATTTAGTATTTGAATAAAACGCAAAATACATTTAAACGATATGACGACGTTAGCAAGTACACACGATCAGCTGACAGAACAGACAAAACACAAAACAATGAATAGCCGGCCGGTTTGTAACCCGGCTTCAAGCAACTACTCCACTTCTCAGCTGACAGATAACAACAAAGTCACGTGACTCGAATGCGTTCCTGATTGGTCCGTTTCAAGCGACCTACTTCCTATCGATGGCTGTCGTTGCACACACACAAAAGCTCTCCTCAATATGCGTCGTACATGTTCGGACTTCTGAAATTATGCCGACATTAGATGCTCAATGATTCAATGATACTGTTATTTAATCATTAAACGCCGAAATAAGCGCTTTATTCATCGAATGCATATCTTTGTATTTCAATCCGTCGTTCACCACGTAGCATTCCAGAATTATCAATTTTTCATACTCAACGAACCTTTACACAAAAGGTAGAATTTGCCGATAATAAAGCTACATCGAATTAGAAACGTTTATCGTTTTATATAATACGAGCCCACATCTTGAATACAATGCAATGTAAATTCAACAACGAAACATTAATGGAGAAATTACCATGTCATGTAGGTTACATAGGCCTATTGCTAAATGGATTACAATTGAAATGTGAAATATGGTTGTAATTTTGTAACGTATAGAGGAACCTTCAATATATCTAGGTTACCGATTAAATAAAGTGTAAAATGTCAAACTAAGGGGATAGAATCAATGTGAAGTACGAATATAATTTACATAATTACTGGAAATTCAATTAAAAGTGAAATGGACAATGAGCTTGGAATTGATTTCGTGAAATTAGCCGAATAAGATTGAGCTAACGTAGATAAAACGTCTCATTCATGTACTTCTAAGTGAATATCAAAAATTGCACGGAATAAATTATCCAAAATGATGGGTGTTTACTTGAAAAATCCATTAATTAAATGGCCTGAATAAACCATTTAGGTTTTGCAAATAAACAATTGTAGTTTATGTTAAATTTAAGACTTTTACAATGTATGGTTTTTACTGATAAAATTATTTTACGGTAGATCGATACATAGAAATGAAAATAATATCAAAGAAGTGACGATAAAAATGTGATAAAGTATATAAATAATGAAAAATCCAAGGTAATGGAATCCACTCATGCACCGAAAACCCTAATGGAATCTTTACTTCATGCATATTTATATTAAAAATGCATGTTATTTAGTTCTCTTGATTGTTAACTATAAGAAAAGTTTATCGTTCTCATAATTATTTTTATTTTACTTCTTAAATAGTGAGATTAAATGAAGAATAAATTAATCAAAATTCAAAAATAATACTGTAATATTTTTATAACAAAAAATTCAAAAAAATTGTTACTATTTGAGCAAAGCAATAATGTAACGTCTGATTGGTTGAAACTATGTGACGTCATTCAAACATCAATCAGCTATGATAGCAGCGTGTTATTTCAGTAAACTGAGCCAAAAAAAAATAGCGTATTGGCAGTTTCCATGTAAGGTTTCCAAATACGCGTGGCGGCCGTTTTTATTAATAAATAGTCATCCTTGACTGTCGTTTGACGCCTTCCCGTTGTTAATAATTATTACTTCAAACGAACTACACTGTCTGTACGTTTATTATTGAAAAACTTCAAAAATCAGCTGTAAGTATCCTTTTATCCTTGATAAAATTAGCTGAACCTCTGCTCTAATTGCATGACCTTATTCCAGATGATGTCCAACACTGGAAACTCAATGGCTACACTATTATTTTGTTTACTGTCACTAAGCAACTCTTTCTCTGCCGTTCAAAGCAGCGCAGTAATTCAACAAAATCAGGTGTCCTCCATTTTCAGTTCAGTTTTCGTTGGCGACTGTCTGAGTGTCTTCGTTGTATCGGACATTGACCCACGAACTCGCGCGCCCCCGCAGTAGTCCCATAAAGGCATGTACCGCCTCATCATTCGTTTTCAAACAAGGCATAACCTTGGCATAGAACTGATCTAAGAATTTAGCACAGGATCTCCCATCGGTATCAGGATCCCATGGTTCAACGTCTTCATATTGGCTAAATACCTTTCGCATAAATTTTGGCAGGTCCGTTGATACTTGCCGGTAAAACGATCTATTTATGCTATCATGTAAAGTCCCGTTCAAAGATCTAGGTATTGGCATAGCGCGGTTGAATTGAACGTTAAAACGATTGGTTGATTCATGATTAGGTAAGAATGACTTCATAGGCCGATTAGAAATTGAATCAACGCGCGGTGTCGTAATCGAATCATTAATAATCATTGGATTCCTAGAAGTTGACAGAATACTAACAGTAATTGGCATTGTAGGTGCTGTTGAACGTACGACTGATGCACCTCGCGTAATAGGATTTACAACTGATGCCTTATTAACATTAACGACAGGTTCCAATTGATGTTTATCAGTAGTAGGCGATGTAGACAAAAATTTTTCGAAAGCATTACTCAGACGATCTATGGATGCACACTGCTGAGCCATCGCCTGATTTATAGATGAATGTATCAATGATCCCAGAGTGGTCATTGCAGCCGTCATTTGCGATAACATAACTTGTTCCACTGCACTTGCACGAGTTTGCTTAGAACTCCCTGCAACCCCTCCGACTGCATCATTCAATGCCTGTTGTAATACATGGTCCACCGTATTTTGTTGATGTTGATCCACATCGTTATTTTCCTATCCTAAATTCAGTAAATCGCGATCGCTTCGCTGACAACATCGCCTTCGTTATCAGTCATATTCGGTAAAGTTACTCATTGTACACCCATACATTTACTTTATGCGAGGATTACGGCGTTTCTTCGAGACTTGTTCAAACTACGACTTCGTTATTTAGGTCGATTTTTTTTGTTGTTCCCATCTGATAGTTCTCAGGTCTGAAAATTTGTTTCTTCGTCTTTAAAGCGCTATGTTGAGGGATTACTTTTCTCATTTTTTAGCATTGGAAAACGTTTCGTGATTTCATAAATTTTCAAATCTAATAGGTATGTTCAGCTTTTGTAGATTTTTTCAAGATAAATGACAATGTAATGTAGGGAGGTAGTGGGTAGTAGGTGCCTACCTATTTTAAAAGCAGAACTTCACAAAATACTTTTTTATTTTTTAAAAAAGTAAAGAATTAAAAATCATTATGTAAAAATTGAGAACAAGCAATCAGCTAGTCACTGATTACAACAAACAACAGGGTTTTTGCTTTTACATAATTTATTACAATGTTCGAAATTGAAAATTTAAATAAAATTACACCTTTGGCTGTTGGTTAAAATTTGAAAATTAGGCTAGTTGTTGATTGTTATTTTAATTACGGCCATTGGTTCATTAGTTGTTAGTTGCACGAAGAATTCCCGAAGCCTGAAATAGTTGAAAATTAAAAAACAATTGAAATTACAAATTTAATATTCTTCAGTGATCAATTTGATTAGTTTTTACTATGCTTATTAATATTAGTTGTATTAAAAACAGGAAAAAATTGTGAAATTACGGAGAGGGAAATTTTACCATTAGAGGATATTGCTTAAAAGTTCAAGTCTGCACGCATAAAACCAGAAGTAATTTTTGAAAAAAAAATTTAGGCACCACTTACCAAAAAAAAATGTTTTTTATAGGTATGTACCTACTACAACATATATGTTTTTCAAGAAATCGGAAACCTACCAGAATTCAATTATCACCCTCTTTAAAATTAATGCCCTCGTGGGTATTCTCACTCCAAAGGGTAATGTGTATGCGGCGGTTGTCAATTGCATACTCGTGCTGAAATAATGTATTATAATTTAATTGCCCTACAACAATATAAACTAAATTTATTCAACAATATGCTTACTTTCAGAAAAGCAGAAATCGCTGCGTTTGTATCTTTAAATTTGACAATGTAAACACAGTCTTTTTCTTTACGGACATCAACGATGTTTCTGTGATAGTAATACTGAAATCATAAGTTATTAAAAGTAATAATTTACTATTGGTGGAATGAAATGCAATCAAAAGCTTACAGCCTTAATTTTTTCTACCATGTCCTTATCCGTGGGAATTTTCGTCATTTTAATGCACTTGAAAGAGTCATCCAAAACGTTATCTTCCGCTATATATTTAACAAAACAAATGATTTATTAAAATTGTAAATTAATTCAAAATCATAGATGAAAACCGCGATAAACATACATTCGGCATTTATATCGAGTTTTTGGAACAATACTTCGATGACAAACAATTCGCACTCATCCAGATTATCTTTGTTCTCTTCAACCAGCTTTTTCATTTCTTCCTCATTATACAACTTCCCTTTGTAGCGATGTACTCCCAAATTAGAATACAATGTGTACATATCTGATAAATTTTTCACGAAGACGTCAATAGAAAGACGTTTTAAAATTCTTTCGCGCAGTTGCTTTACTACAGGATTGTTTTTCTGCACTTCTAATAATATTTTCCACTTCAGGCTGCGATTTTCGACAGGTATCAACATCGTAGGATACAACACAGATTCTAGCCGCTCAATTCTATTCCTTAGTCCCAACATCGCTTCGTAGCGTCCACATAGTGCTTTACAAGTTGACTGCAAAAAAAAATTAGCCTGAAAAGAATGCTAAAACAAGAGACACATCGACCACATCAAAATTCGCTCATGCAACTCTATCAAGACACCTGGTTGTTAGAATTTTTTTTACCTTAAAAGTTTCTTATAAGCACTGAAAATCAAAAGCCTTCAAACTTTTATTCAAATAAAAACAAAAACCAACCAAAGGATTTCCTTATTAGAAGTTAACACTATCACATTACAAATAAAAAAATATAGAAAATAAATTATTGTATGTAATATGGATTTTTCATTTTTTTTAAATTAACTTACAATAAATGAATAAAAAAAAAGAAAAAGATCCCAAAGTAGGTTGGTTTTTGCCTTTATTTAAATTTTACATGCAAGTTTAAAGCTTTTTTGGTTTTTACAAGCAATTCTAAATTTTTAAATTATAAGGTATAAAGGTAAAAAAAAATTTAAAACCGTATTAACCGTATTACTTGACCGTATCATTGATAATGTAAAAATGAAACACCGTAACCGTAAAAAGAGTTTCAAATAAAGCTGATTCTTCCCCGAAACCAAATCGATTCATTGATTTGAAAATTTTGAAAACCGTAAACCGTAACAACAGTTTCATTTTAATTGGTTTCCAGCCCTGACAAAATTACATCTCATTATGAAGACTATGATTTTAGATACTAACCAGTTCCTTTTGCAATTTCCCTATTTCTAAAATGGCGTGTGGCAGGCTCTTCATCCACAGTTCGTCCTGAAAATATGACAAGATTGTTAGAATTTCGATCGTATTATTGTAGTAATAATTCAAGAATTGAGTGCAACGAAAACTGATAAGAAACGAGGTAGTTAATGAAGAATATTGCAACATAGGATTGAGCCCTTAAAATTAATTTCCTATCACTATACAAAGTCGTTGATGTTCATTTTTTTATTATATTTTATGAATTATAAATTTATGATTGATTAAACTTATAAAGTTACGATTTTGGATTTTCTAGTGATATTACGTATAACTATTACTTATATTGTTCGTTTTTATTTTTGCCAAAATAATAAAAATAAAAAAATTTGGAATTATCCATGTTCATATTCATATATTTTTTTTAAATGATACATTTTTTTCAAAATTGAATTTATTAATTTTGATTGATAAAAAAATTTTTAAAAAAATGAAGAATGGGAATGGGAGCAAAAACGGGAACGCGAACATGAAAGTTCGGAGTGAGAATGGGAACGGGAACGAGAGCGAGAACATTCATTGGAAGGGATAAGGGAAGAATGAAAGAACGAAGAACGGGAACATTATTTGCTTTTTGGAATCAGAAAGAACGAACGAGAACAGGAACGGGAACCAGAGTGCCTGCGTTCTTGCAACACTGTACCGCACTCTCGAGTGGATTACCTCTCGTTTAAAAAAAAAATTAACGAAATCGATGCAATATTTTTTTGAAAAAAAAAAACTTTAGTATTGCCGCACTTCTATAGTAATTTTAAACGGATTCGTAAAAAAATTTTCAAAAAAATTGAAGATTTACGAAGAAAAACCGGAGTAAAGTTTAGACAGGAGCGAGTCGGGGGACATAAGCTTGACCAAATTCGTTCTTTTCATGCGATGCGTTAGATGCACGAATGAGAGGAACTTTGATCAAATCATTACGGTCGTTTTCACTGTGAACTGGAGTACAGCCTTAAAAAATTATCGTTCACAAAAAATATTCTCAATAATTTTTCAAAAAACACTTCCATCTTACACTTACAGATTGGTAACACTGCGAAGCGCTAAAACTTATCAATATCATGATAATGATTTTTTTGAATTTTTTCTTAATTAAAAAAGTTATATAATTTATTAATGAATGTTAGTAGCGCGAAAATTACTCCTTAAATCACATCATCTTCTATATCAGTTTCTGTTGAACTTCATTATGGAGAAATATTAATTCAAATTGGTAATATAATGCATGTACACCCTCAGCACAGCTCTACTCGATTTTTTTATTTTCTGTAATTAATACTTTATTATATCAATTTTTCATCTTCTGCTTGTTTCTTTTGCATAATAATTTGTCAATTTTGTTACAGAATGAAATTATTTCGTAGCGCTTCACTTGGTATCTGGGAGTAGAAATTGCAGAACCTATTTAATTTATATTTCTCCTCTCGAAGTTGCATGTATTCGATAAATATATACATCTACGGTGAGTCTTTCTTCACCACGTACTTCGTATAAGATAAAACTCAACACTTTCATTTTCTCATTTAGATGAAAGAGGTAGTGAAGCAAAACATATCGAGAGTTTCCAAGCTCTATTACATCCCTTTAATAGGCGATCCGAGAGAATTCATTTGCGGATGGGGCGCAGCGATGGTGAATATAACCATAACCTACCCGGTGAACAAAATCATATTCCGTCAGGTAACAGAATCTTCACGTATGACTTCTTTTAACCATCCTAAATACCATTTTTTGATTACCAGATGTTACACGGGATTAGCGTAAAAAGTGCATTTTTACAAATAGTAGACGAAGGAGTGGTCACTTTGTACCGTGGAATGTTACCACCACTGTTACAGAAATCCGTCTCATCGTCTTTAATGTTCGGTACCTATGATATGTTCAGGAAACACCTACTAGAAGCTCAAGTTCATCCCAAAGTCTCTAATTCCATAGCTGCCATATTAGCTGGCTCCGTCGAAGCAGTATTAACTCCATTTGAACGTATCCAAACCCTACTTCAAGATAGCGCTTACCAAAAACAATTCACTAATATGAAAGACGTTGTTAAAGTCATAGGAATGGAATACGGATTCCGAGAATATTACCGCGGACTTACCCCGATATTGTTAAGAAACGGCCCCTCGAACGTTGTATTCTTCCTGTTACGAGAAGAATTTAGCGAACGCGTACCACAATCTAGCTCTTTGGGCGTAAATGCTTTTAAACAGTTTTTCGTCGGTGCCTGTATAGGCGCTTTAAATAGTACAATTTTTTACCCTTTTAATGTTGTTAAGGTTCATATGCAGAGTAAACTCGGCGGCGAATATATATCCATTGGTACCGCGTTCCGTGAGATTTATGTAGAAAGAGGACGAAAATTGAGTAATTTTTATAAAGGAGTTCATATGAATTATTCTCGTTCTTTTGTAAGCTGGGGCGTTATTAATTTAGCCTACGAACGTCTTAAAGTCATTTTATTCAAAGATGAATAATCATGTTGATCAAACAATATCCACCGTTCTATGAAAAAACCTGTACCCTCGAAATGTCTACTCCTCAAACGAAGTTATCGGTGTTCTTATTGCTGAAGTTACATTTTCTATGCATCTAATTACAATGGTTGTTTTCTATCGTGGAGGCGAGGTTGAGCAAAAACGTGATATTATTGTTACTAAATCGTAGCATTTTAAAGTATTATTTATAGTCGAAGCGTACAGTGTACCTCATATTTTTTATAACATTGTGATAAGGAAGGTAAATACGTGTTATCGCTTTCTCGTTAGATATCAATTGTTACCAATTGTTCTCGTGAATGATCTTTTGGAATTATACGTAATTCCTGTTCAAATCCTTTTTGCATTTTCAGTTACTCGTTTTGTGAATAAAAATCCTAATTAGATGTACGCGAATTGTATTATTTTACCTTTTAATTTATTTCGTTCGTTGTATGATTTTTCTAGTCAGAGTTTGTGGTTGCTTCAAATAAAATTTACCATCGATTGCGCAGATTTTTTGTTAAATTTATCTTAATAACGTCGAAATAATTTGAAAATATCTCGAATATTATATTCAACGTGATTATTATAATAAAAATTATTTTTCCGAATTAACTTCTTGGACGCGGATCTTATAAAATTAAGATCTTGGGAGGGGGAGGGGGAAATAAAAGCGCATCCGACGTACGTCGAATGACCTATCAAAATAGGTTGAAATTTCACGCTGCATTCGAAAATCCTCATTAAATCGTTTCATTTTCTGAACTAATCCTTCAAAGGATACGAATTTCTACTCCGCAAACGAATTAAAACCCACGAAAATAGAAAAATTCGACACGAAGGTATATTTCAAATAAAAAAAGCGATTACAATAAATTATAAAAAAACTACACTCGATAAGACACCAAATAAAAAAAAAAAATCACAGAACACTATTCCAACGTAATAACCTCGAGATCATTTTTCTTCGGTACTTTTGGAGTTATAATAATATTGGAGCTTTCTTCCAAAGCTCTAAGAGCATTTTTCAATTTCTCGTCGTTGTTTTTCAACGTACCGGGGGCATTTTCAACGAAAGACCTATTTTTAAATGCAACATCGGCAGTATCTTGCTTCGAGGGTCTTGGAAAAGCCGTCGATTTCTTGGCGGAATTTGCGCTCACTTTGGAGATGAATAATTTCTGCGAGTTTTGGAAGGTGGACGATGAACCAGGGAGAGTTGCGTTAGCCAGACGCGAAGCACTTGGGTCGGGTTTGGGTAGGGCGAAAATGCTGACTCCGGAGGCGCCTAGATTTTTGGATAAATCAAACGCAGGGGTAGTTTTGGGTCCGAGGACGTTGTGATGTTTGGAAACCGACAATGATGAGGATTTCGAGGACGCTAGGTTTGCGTGAGGATTGGTATTTTTCATTGATAGGTTAACCTGAGCGTTGGAGATCTTCGGAGAGGGTATGTGAGTATTGGATTTGGCGGGTATATTCGCGATACTAGTCTTAGGGGGATTAATAACACTGGAACTCTTCGCGGAGGCATGAACACCGGAGATTTTCGATACGTTTCCATGCACGTTGGAGATTTTCGTGGGATTTGACGCCTTCGAGGGCACGTTTGCCATTTGCTTGGCGGCTAGTTTTTGCTGCAACGTAGGCTGATTTTTAGCATTTGGATCGACGGCGGTGATAATCAAACTAGGTCTATCCGCCGAGGCGATATCGGGCTTAGGCGTGCTTAACGGTGCCTTTGATTTAAAAATGCTACTCGGTATCTCGGCTCCGATACGTGGACTCATCTGCGAATAATTCTTCTCTTTGGTCATAACCGGAGTAATAGTTAGTCCTTTATCGGGGTTTATTGCAGATGACATGTCGATCTTGGGTTTATCATGGCTCGTGGGTGGTTTCACCTTAGGAGGGATCCGTTCTTTGGGCACTCCAGCCGCGGATAATTTCATAAAAGCTCGAGCAGCCTTTGATTCGATGACCGCCTTAGATATGGGGTCGAGTTTTAGCTTCATATCGAGCTTTTTCTCCTTCTTAGGGTTTAGTTTGTTCAAGGCGGACTTCATGTCGACGAAATTACCCAGGTTCTTCCACATCGACGACGCAGCGGCTGGTTTACTCTTTGGAACCGTCGTCACCGTTATAGTCGAAGGTAGGTTTTTCAGGTTATTTGGTATAGTCGGGCTGAAACTTCGTTTAGGCTCTGACTTGCGAGCGGGTATATTCGAGAATAATTTCGATTCGGCGGAGAATGCGAAATTTAAAGCCTGCAAGAGAAATCGAGTTATTTGGATGCCAGGTAAATTTCGAGTATTGCCGGAGTCTATCTTACTTGAATTCTGGCTTCGATATCCAAAGGTTTAGGAATTCCAGGCGCAGCTGCGTTATCTTTACAATGAGCTGGAGGTAGCGTCGGCGCCATGGATTCTTTCGTAATGGTGTTGAGGCTCTTGCAAAACGAAAGCATTTGCTCGAGGCTGACTTTATCCTGTAAAATGGAATAAATTCTTGTTCAAGGAACCGTGTAAATTTCGAATTGGAAAAAAGTACCTTTCTATCGGTATATTTATAAAACATGGACAATAGGAATTTCCCGAAAGGCGCGATTTTGGAAATCTTGTAACAATTATAAACCTCCAGTAATAATTTCCTTTTATTCTCTTCGCTATCGGAAGGTAAAACATTATCGATATGCTTCCTCAATATTTGCGCACTCAGCGATAACGCTTCTTTGCTAATCTGCTCACGTTCGTTGTCACGAATATACTTCCTAAAATACGACAATTTTGATAAAATAATTCAATATTCCAGGTCCATTTAATCACATCATTACTTATCAAGTTCCGGCGTATCTTTCAGTTGGGTGTACAAACTGAGTAACATCTTGAAATCCTGCGTTTCCCTTAACACATCCACCAATAAATGAACGGATCTGCTCATATGAAACGCGAACGATCCGGATCTATCAATTTCACCAGTCGGAATGCGCCAAATACCCTACAGATGAAATCACAAATTACAGCAACCCTTTAAATACAATTTTAGGCATCACTTACGTTAAAGAAATTCGACGCCTTTTGATCGGCGAATAGACCCCCGTCGATGAATAAATATTTACGAGCTTTTTCGATATCTCTGTCTTGTTTCGAGCGGAAGTAATGATTAGCGAGGCGATAATACGATTTGTAGTGTTCGGGGAAACGACGTATACATTCCTCCAAAGCCACCAGGCATTTATCCGTCAATGCCCTTTGAACTGTAAATAACACGTGTTAAATAGGAAGTCCTCAAAACCGAGCAAACAACGTACCTTCTTTCCAATTAGTTTCTTTATCTGATTGCCTAGCTTCTGGGCTTTTCGATACCTTTGTCGATGGATTCTGAAATTAAATAAATAAATAACCGTGTTTCGAATACGAATCAGCGTTCAAATACCTCTTCGTCTGAGCTGGAAGATTCGTCACTCGAATCCGAAGACGATTCGGAGTCGGATGACTCCAAGGTGATGATTGGCGGAGCGTGGTTTTCGGGAGATTTATCTGTGGAGCAGATTTCCATAGGTTCGATGTCGGTTTTCTTCGATTCCGGTACTTCGCTTTGATTCGGTTCTTTAAATTGTGCGAAATTTGGAAAATATGAGAAATATAAGATTTAGCGGGATTGAAACTTCGAAATTCTTACTTTCTTCTATTTTAGCTTTCTTCGGGGGCAATGATCCTTCGACAATTGACACAACATCATCGGATATTTTACGTTTTGTCGATGATTCGAGATTGTTTACTACTTGTGTGAGTACTTCATCTAAGACTTTTCGAATCACCGCTTCTGTATCCTGAAAAAACGCAATATTTCAGGAATACCGATCACGAGGGTTCATTTTTTCAAAAAAATAATCTATCGAGCGAATCATTCGCGAACGAATAAGATATTTTGTAGCATTGACGACAGAAAAAAGACCGAAGATTTTCTTTGCTAGCGGAATACTTCGCTAAAAAAAATTCCATTTAGGAAAATCTACATCGAGATCGTTTAAAAGCAATTTGTTCATTAATAAATGAATCGTTCGCGAACGAAATCAACAATTTTTCAGCATAAAATATGTTTTTTTTTTAATTCAATCGCATTCCATTTGAAAAATTGAAATTTCGGATCTCCAAACTCACTTCAGATGACTCAGTGCTGCCAACATTTTCGTTAGTTTTCTGTACAGATAAATCTTCAACGGCGATTTCACGATTATCAGCGTTACTTCTAGATAAAAACGCCGAATTAAAAACAAATCAACGTTTCAAGGATACCTGACTCGTCTCCTCACCTCGCGCCAGCTTTGGCAAAAGCGCTTTCCGCCAATTGATTGGTAACATCGATTAACGTCTCGGTTACGGAATCATTTAATGGCTTTTCTTCGTGCGATTCCAATAATTTCAAAATCGTCGTGTGAGTTCTATAATAAACCTATCAAAAGACACGAATTTTATCGTCGAATTTCTCATTTCTCGTTAAATTTTACTCACTTCTAACGCTTCCACCGAATAATATTGCGGAGAGGAATATAAAATTCTTGACGGATACTCGGCGCCATTTTGATCCAAAAATCTCAACGACTAACAAATTACGATATTTTCACATTGCCTTGTTTTTTTTCACCAAATGTAAAAAAATCTTACTTTTATATAATGATCCAAATATACTTTAGGTTTTTCTTCGTTCTTTTCGGCAATTTTACCAAGCATGTAATGATGCAGCCATCTTTCATCCTGAACATCTGGATCTTTCTTGATTAACTCGATAAAAGCCTATTAGCATAATTAACAAAAACCACAAAATTATAACCACATTGAGGCTAAAATTAGTTTATTGACTTTTACCTCATTGACTGAATTAAAACATTCCAAAGACGTCTTTAAAAATTCATTTTTACATTTTTCCAACGTATCGAACATTTGCAAGCTCAAATTGGTTGTTTCCTAAAACCCAAAAATATTTCAGGAATTTTTCAAAATTAATTCGAACACGTCGACGTACTTGTTTCAAAAGTCTCGAACAAAATCCATGGATGCTGTAACAAAATACTCCATATTCGATCCATAACTTCGACTGACTCGCATCCAGCTCTAAAGCTGTTTTATAGCATTTATCAATGTGTTCAGCTTTTTTCAAAATTTCGCTTTCGTTTTTAATGGTTTCGCACTGCAATAGAAAATAAAACAGTCAAAAATATTCTTTAAAAAATGTATCTTTTATTAAATAAATGTACCGAATTTAGCTTCATTTCTAGATTACTCCCTCTGGCCAAGGCCATCGCAGCCCATGAATCAAATCTGTGCCTATTGAAGCACACGTCATAAGAATAATACTTGATCGCTTTACCCTGGAAAAAGAAAGCAAATGAATGGAAATAATTTTAATTAGCATAATTGATAAATCTATACCATTATTTTATTTTTGAAGTAATAATCCGCCAGTAAATAGAATATATCGATAACTTCGGCCGGAAGTGGATTCTCATTGGTGGGGATTTCTTTTATAACGCCGTTTGTGAATTGATTAACGCATTCTACAAATCGATCTAAAATGATATTAAATTATTAATCAAATAGTATTTCCATTTTCGGTATTAACCAATTCGGAAATTCGGTAAATTGCAAAATTAAAAAAATTGGTAATTTATACCAATCCATGGATCAGAAGGAGGTGAAAAAGTATGCAAAAACATTCTAAACACGATTATATCAATAATGAGTGAAATCTTGACTATTTACAATCAACATAATTCCTTCGATCGTCGTTATTTTGTAATTAAAGCGCAAAAACGTCGAAAAAAAACACCCTGAAGCTAGAAAAAATTCATTTGCTTCAAAAAAAGACCTATTAACCTGGATTTTGCTCTTCGGGAATAAGAGGTATCATCCTCTTGAGTAAAGTTTCGGTATCAGCATTAATAGTATATTGTTTCGGTGACGTATCAAACATAGGCAACTGTGCCGGACGATAGAACGAGTACGCTTGAACAGCTCGATTCCAAGTCAACGCCAAACCAAGACTATTATGATCTTGAACATATCGCGGCTGAAACATTCACCCATTTGATGTAAATTTTGTACATAAATTAACATCGGATATTCAAAAACATCTTGAGAATTCGCATACTTTGTTCCTTTTGAAAGGATGAGAATATAAGCAATAAAAAATCTGGTCTATTTGCTGTCCAAATGTTTGCCAGGTTTCGGTAAACGGTATACTTCTTTTGAACATTCCTTCAATCACATCCAATGTATAAAATAACAAATCTCCGTCGTCGAAACAACACCAATTACGTCTAGAAATCGATAAAATCAAATATAGTTTCGATTTAAATACTAGACGAAGATAAAAACATCTTTAATTACTTTCCGAGATGTTCATGAGCCACGAATAATATCGATACAGAAGGTAATACGATCACTTCCGAAATATCATCGTCGACCGCCATCTCTTGTTCTTTTTCATGACTAAACAAAGATTACCGCCGAATAAAATATGCATCTCGAGTCCGAAAGTTATAGGAACTTACAAATGAACGATATTGCACAACAATATCCAAGGAGCGACCGTACTAGCGGTGATTTCCGGTATCGGATCGGTGGCTTCGATTTGATGGCAAACCAAACTACTCAACGTTTGGACCAACCTCGTTAAATGTTCTTCGCTTAGTACTTTAACTGCAAAAAAAATAATCGAAATTATTATTTCGAATTTTTAACACTGTTCTGGTTATATTGAAAAATTACCAATAGAAAGGCCGACGTTTTTTAAACAGCTGACCATGCTGTTCAATGTGTTTATAACCAAAGACGCCCATTTGCTTTTCATATCCGTATCGATTTCATCGAAAAACGATTTACGATAAATGGCGAACGACTCGTAGCAACAGACTTCGCACCATTTGAATAATTCCTTCGATAATAAAACGAATTATTACAGATTTATATCGTGGTTTTTTGCATTTACCAGCATAACTACCTCGTAACGTTTTAATTCGGATAAAGCTGCTAATAGAATTGTATATTGTTGATATCTAGATAACGTTGTTTCATTGGGTATTTGAACTAATTGCTGACTATCCGGTTTCAACGTGTTTTCCAACGTGTCTACAACTCTTTCGAAATCTTTGGCCGCAAATAAGGCCTGGACTTGGCCTAGGTCTTCGTTTCTGCGAATATTTCATCGTTAAGGTGTTTAATTTGGAGGAAAGAATGAATACAAGGTTGCGAAACCAACCTGATCAACGTGTTTAGTAATCTTTTGGCGCTATTTTGACTTATTAAGTAAAATTGTCTAATATTTGGTAATCGGACTTCTACATTTGAGTCAGGAATCTCGTCGACTAGCTGCAACAATAAAATAGCGCAAATTAAGCGACTCGGTGATGTAGTTTTATTTGTTTAAGAGCTCCGCTAGTTGAGGGTTTCGCCCCCTATCCCCCCTCACATTGCTGATAAAATGCCCTAATACAGCAGTAAAAATACGATTAAATTATTTCTCAAAATCATTGGTTTAAATATTGGAATCGAATTTTCCTTACAAATCGAATCGTTCGTGAACCATCAACACGATTATCTCTAAATTTCTCATTTCAATTTACAAAAATATACAAAAAAATCATTAAAATCGGAAGGTATTCAACCACGGGAATAATCTTACCATAGAAAGTGCACTACAAGCTCCATACGAATTCTTCTTGCGTAAAAACAACAACGCTTCCAGCCAGTACGCTCTCATTAATAATTTAACATCGGTTTCGATGGCATTGATGGCACAACAAGCATCTCTCATCTCACCCATCAATAGACTAGAAAAATCGCCTCCGAAAATGCTGCAATTTGAGTATGAATTAATACCTAAGGAGACATAAAGTAGGCAGAGCTACCTTCCGTCCAAAGGTGTTGATTTAGTGGTATCTTCGAAACACTGATCAAGCAATAATTCGCCGAATAACACCGCCGTCAATAAATTATCTTTTAGAAGTTTCAAAGAGTCGTCGGTGGTATCGCTGATTCCGCCGTTTGGAAAAATTCGTATATCCTTTCCGTGTTTTCTGTAAATTAAACGATAAATAATAATTGCTTATTCATTGGTTTTTTAAAAAGAACGTACTTTAGAATTCGGCACATTTCTAAAAAAATATTCGTCAATTTGGCGGGCCACATTAGAGCCCATTTTTTCGCCAATTCTCTCAAGTACGCTTCCATCAATTCCAATATAGGCTGTTCATCGTTTATATTGATATACCAGTCGATATCGGATTTCTCTTTTTCGCCACCGAAATAATTCTCTTCTTGGATGGTTCTAAAAGTATGTAAAATTAAATCGGTATTTGAACGTGGGACTGTATTTGTCGTAAATCTTACCTGTTCCTTATTTGATCGGAGACTTGATTGGTGGGACAAGAAGGTAAATTATTTTGATCCTGGTGCTCGAATAGTAACCTGTAGATATCCATGGTATCAAAAGAATCATCATTCCAACGCATCAGCTCAAAATAATTACTTTTGCAAATCGCTTGCTTTTGAGGTCTAATACACGAATTACAAATTATCGCGATTAATTATTCTCACAAACGTTATCACAAAATATACGAGTAAACCTTACAATAATTTAGGAGGAATTAAATTTTTGAGAATTTTCGATAAACTAGGTTCGTTACTTTTCAACACGGTTTTATTCCTAGTCGAACGTCTTTTATCACAGTATTTCAATTGATCGGCCAAAGTAGGCGAGCATTTTCTTCGTTTCGCTCGACAAACTAAGAAAATAAACGTTTAATTAGTTTCGAGTAATTTTCAACTGATTCGGAAGCTTTTACTTGGCTCAGAAACGTCATTATCGCTTTCGCCCAATTTCGGAGTAGAAGTTCGTAACTCGGTTACGATATCGTCATCGTCTTGATCTTCGTTGTCGACTTTCTTTTCATCAACAATGGAGCCAGCACCGTTATCGACGTTGGTTTGTTGATCGCGATCGTCGTTTTCAACGACGGTATTTTCTTCGGATTTATTCTCACTGTCGCTATTTTCCGTTGAACTTTTCTCTTTGTTTTCGAGATCACTAGAAATGATAGGTTTATTGGTAACGCCTCCGGTTCCGTTTGATTCTTCGGAAAGCGACATGGTTTCTTTTTTCGGTTGTTTAGTTGATTTTAAAGCTATTTCGCTGAAAAACGCCTATAAAAATGGTTATTTTTTAGTCAAAATCGAAATTCAATTAAGTGATTTAGTTGTTTACCATTTCATCCGAATTGTTGTACAAATGATTATAAAGTTTGAGTAATGATTTCCCCAGGTGTAACCAGGAATGACTTTTTAACGGTTTTAACAATTCTTTTGGATGATTTTCGGAATCCGCTGCGCATATTTTCTTCTTGAAAATCGGATCTTTGCTTTTTAAAGTTTCTACTTCGGAGAAAAACTTTTGTTCTGTTGTTTCATCCCAGTTTATTTCGATTTGTTCAGTTTTACTGGAAAAGAAACCATAATTCAATGATTCGGGACGAGTATTAATATCGAAGAACTTACAGATGAGGAAACAATAAATAAAAATCTTCTTTTAGATGAGGATGTTCGGAGAATATTCTCTTCTTGAAGATCAATCCTTTCAGATATTTTTTATCGAGACTTAATCCTTGATGAATGTAAAGTAAACAAGCGGCCATGTCACCTAAAGCGTATGTAGCTGTGATAATAGAGTTTATACTGGGCCAATGTTTAGGATTACGATATAAAGTCTGAAAAAACAGTATTCCATCATAAGAAATCGATTCAATAATTTGACATCATAGGATATACGTACTTCCATAAATGCAGATACAGCGAACATTAGATTAGGAATTTTCAAAGCTACTTTACCGATTTTAAACCACAGATTTAAATCGGTGTCGTCCAATTCGGTTGCCTAAGAAAAAAATATAGATGTTTAAATATAATCAAGTCAAGGAATACAAAAGAGTATACATACCACTGAATAATATTCTAATGCTAATTTGTATCGTTCTTGTTTGAAGGTAATATTGCCAAGATTTAAATAGCAACAGTACTTTAAATGGAATATGGATGGTTGTAATTTTCCATTTATATATTTCACTTTTCCATCGGCCTGAAACACACATCTCGCAATGAGTAAAGAATTAATAAGTTCTTGAAGGAAAATATAATAAGAGATTCACTTCTCGTAACACTTCGCTTTCTATAAGTTGCGATAGGATTGTTTCGGCTTCATCGAGTTTATTCTGTTTCTGTAAAATCAGAGCTTCGCGATATCCCAATTGAAGTTTTTGTTCCTAAACACGGAATTCAAATGAGATTATCTGCTGGTGGATTTTTCTCCTAAAAATATAATGAATGCAGGTACTAACCAGAGCTTCTTTGGTAATCGGGCTCTCGTCTTCTTCCTCATTACTCTCATCGGATGAATCTTGATTCAAAGCTTTGATTTTCACTGGAATCATGGTGTTTGTGTGTTGCTCAACGTACAGTTAGTAGTTCTAACATGACTGAATAAATTAAGATAAAAGAACACATAGAAAGATATATTGACTTTAATACAATTTAGGCGCTTAAATTCAGTGATAAATTGATAATTCATGGGAAATGAATTGCAGCTGCAGTGATGCAGCTGTTTCGATTGTTGAGTTAAATTCGATTCAGAAGCCGCCATTTTTTACGCTTTGAAAACATGAAATTTGATTGGCGGAATTTTCGAAATCGTCATCAAGTTTCAGGAAATGAACCAATGAAAACTGGTTATTCATATCGTATTTCAAAAAATCGATTTATCTTTCGATATTTGATGACAAAGTCGATAGTTCAACAATCGATATAAATTGCATCATTTTTATCAAATTTTTATCACAAAATTCTCGATAAATAGAAATGCCGAGTAAAACTTTTTAACTTTTATTTCTTGTTGAATTAATGCAATATCAAATAAATATATTTAATTATAAACATAGAAGCCTAAACCACGGATGTAGTACGTAATTTGTCTATTTCCTCCTTTCTTTAATCGCTGGAAAAACATTGAAAATGTTTCAAATACGTTCCGTATTATGGTAATATTTCGTCATTTCAGCACCTACTTGATTTTTTCAAAATAATTAAACGATATTTCTTGATACCAGGATACGTTGTTTGAAAAATCAACCCCTATGTAACCGCAATTTGAGCATTTCACCTCGTTTCTCTCTTCAAAACCGAAGTACTAAATCACGTTTCAAGAATGTCATGAAATTAGAACCCACTAATGCCGAGGAAGTACCGCTGTCATACCGACGTTTAATTAAACCTACAATATTTGCTGTAGCGGTGAGAAATAATTCCCTCACGATTCTGAAGTTAGATCGTTCCCTAATTAAGTATTACAGTTTTCAGCAGGATCATTCTGCGAAGCTGCATTATGGCAATACGAAGAAATGAGATTACGAGCTCAAAAAATGATACGTTCTCCAAAGAATTGGCTGGAAAAATTTACTTCGGATAGTCAAGTGAAAGCAGTATGTGAATTAGTCTATTTAAGTAAATGCAATTTTTTCTAAAATTTGAAAATTTCACTGTATTTGTTGAATTTTAGGGTGAAATGAGACAATTTTTGAATGCATTGTATAACTCAATGTCAGAAGGAGAACGCGTTTTCGCCGGGATTGCATTTCTAAACACGTTAGTTTTCTTAGCTTGGAGAGTTAATTCACTGCAAAACGTTATGATTCGTCTTTTTACTTCTAATCCAGGAAGTAGTAAGTTGTTAATTTCATGATATTATGGTTACGGATTGAGTGTAACTGAGGAATTTATTACTTTGCGTAGAAGCGGTATGTTGGCCAATGGTTTTGTCTACTTTCAGTCATTCTAGTGGTGTTCACCTACTCGTAAATATGTTCGTTCTTCAAAGTTTCATTACAAGTTCGTTTACAGTACTATAATAATCTTCTAAGAACGGTGATCATTAGCGCTAATTTTAATATCTTAGGTGTCATCCATTCCCTCGGTAAAGAACAATTTTTAGCGTTTTATCTTAGTGCCGGTGTTTTCTCTTCATTACTTAGTTACGCTTTCAAAATAGCTACTGCTCAGACATCAGTTTCCCTCGGAGCGGTGAGTGTCTTCGGTGGTTAATGTGGTGATCTGTACTCAACGTACGCTTTCGTTATTTCAGTCTGGGGCCATAATGGGTGTTTTGGCATACACTTGTTCCAAAAATCCGGAGACCTTACTGTCTATAGTATTTCTACCATTCATAACTTTCAAAGCTGCGTTGGTGAGTGAAACAAATTCACTCGATATTTTTCATTTTTTCATGTAAAATTTATTTTCAGGGGATTAAAATGATAATGGGGTTAGATTTCACTGGAATACTGTTACGCTGGAAAATATTCGATCACGCGGCTCATCTGGGAGGAGCTCTATTTGGACTGTGAGTTAACCAAGCTTTTAAAAAATTACGAAAATTATTTAACCTTGAAAATGTTCAGGTTTTGGTGTCATTATGGAAATACGTACATTTGGAAAAATCGCGGTCCTTTTTTACAAGTGTGGCATGACATACGCAACAAATCTGATAAATGAAGAGTACCTGCATCCGTATGTAGGAAAACCGGAAGCAGTATTAAAAACGACTCCAGAGCCTGTGATGATACCTATTTCAGCTTAAAAAAGCTGTAACTATTGTAACCTTGTAAATCGATTCCGTTACCTCCTAGAACTTTGAAATACATGTAAATTCGGTTGTAATTTCTTAAAAAGTTATGTCCACGTTAAGGCGTAAATTGAGGATTTATTGTTTTAAAGATTGTACGTGATATTTAATATGATCTTTTATAAACGAGGATACAAAAAAGTACCCGTGATCGTAGCCATCTCTCATGTTCAATATGACCGAAACACCAGATGATGCGCAAGCTTCGGTAAAATCAACTGGGAACAAATCACTGAAAAATTCATCTTCGGTTCCCTGAAAAATAATCAAAGGAGATCGAATTAGATTCGAAAATCGACAGCTGCATGTTTTGTACGATGCTCACTTGATCGATGAGAATTTGCAACGGAGGTCCGTTGTACTTTTTAACCAACTGCGTGGCATTCCATTCATCCCACGAACTATCTCCAACATCACCTCCGAAATACAACTTCATTCCTTCTTGAAATGGTCGACATCTCGCACTATCGCATACCGGTGCAAAGGCGGAAACACTCTTATATCTGCCAGGATTACGAAGCGCGCATATAAACGCACCATGGCCTCCCATGCTACAAAATATATCCTAAATCAGTAACAGAAAAAGGTACTTTTCAAAATAAGAACGATAAATACCTGTGTCCCATAATACTCTGCTTATCAGGCAATACAGGGAAATGCTCTTCAATAATAGCTGGTAATTCACTGGTTATATAGGAATACATACGGTAATGTTTACTCCACGGTTCTTGAGTTGCGTTCACGTAGTAACCCGCGCCGGAGCCGAAATTCCACTTTTCATCTTCGCGAGGTAAATTACAGCCTCCTATAACAATATTTCAGTTAAAGTTATGAATTAATTGATAGGATAATTAAATTAATACTAACGAGGGCTTGTATCACAAGTCACGATAATTACGCCATATTTAGAAGCATATTTCTGAGCTCCGGCTTTCTGTATGAAATTTTGTTCGGTACAAGTTAATCCTGATAAATAATAAATCACAGGACACTTATCACTTTCAGCTTGAGGAGGGAGATAAATAGCGAAATTCATAGAACAATTTAATTCCTTGCTGCGGAGAAAAGAAAGCATTAAGTGTTTTTTTCGAAGAAAATTTACCCATTTTTGGCACTTACCTTTCATGAGTATAAACTTTCTGGTATCCTCCGAAACATTTACTGCTAGATTTTTGATTTATTACCGAAGCCATCGCGAAATAGTCAACTTCCTACGCCCAGGAATGCACCGAGAAGATTCTAAGAAGATGAACGGAATTCTTTCGCGATCTGTTGCATAAAATTAAACATATGACGTCAAATAGTATCGTGAAATTGACCAGACTTCGATTAATCACTGCTTCGAATCAAAGTCCAGTTCATATCGTAATTACTCTTCATTTCATGTAACATATGTAAGTATTCTTCATAATGTGAGAAAAACTATGCATGAAAAAACATACTCACGTATTAAAAAACGACGATGATAATGGTAATCGAGTATTCCAAATCACTAGTAATGAGTATTATTCAATCGTGATATTTTAAATTCATTTTTTACAAAATAGACAACGGTTGAAAGAGAAATAAAGATAATTTTGGTTACTTACGAGTATCTTGAAATGGAAAAATACCGGACGTCCGGCGCTCCTATAAAATTTCAATTGTTGCGGTAAGTTGGCAACTCTGCTTCTTATACGATTAGACATGTGCAATGTTACCGTTAGAATAATATTAAATTGTGCTAAAATGTTTGAGATATCAAACACGCGCATGAATTTGAATTAAATTTCGCAAAATTCTTACGTAACTGCCTTGACAGTTGACATTATGATAAAAAATTGAAAATTAAAATTTTGAAAAGTTCAGATAATACTTAATTTATTGCCGGTTTAACGAAGTAATAACTCGCAAGTTGTAAAGCATTGTTAGAACTTGGAAATACATAGAAATTTATTCGTATGTATTTCAATTATTTCGTAATCGTATTCATTTTCCACTTCTAAACTGCACCTTGACATAGGGAGAAATGTATAACTAATTAGCTATTAACTACAAAGTCACTTCAGTCATAGAAGAGCAGTCAGACATCTCCATAAATCATTTTAATGCAAAATAAAACGATTTCTATTGTAATTTACTTTTTACTTGTAATATTAATGAATTTTTGCAGTGTATAATGAGCATAGTCCGAAAAGAGTACCTCTTTCTACCAATATCACTTGTTTTTCGAATTAATCGCTCATCTAAGAGAAGTTCCCCTCTTCGAAGTTGTACCTGGGTGCAACGTCCATTGTAAGTTTTGCCATTAATCACATTCACAACGTATACCCGTCTAATAAAATATATTTCAAAACCACTACTTATCATCTTAGAACAAATTATCGATAATTATCATTCCTACATTGCAGCCGAAACTTGACTACTGATGCTAGTAAATCATGTGAAAATAATTTAGAGGAAGACAACATGTCGAATCTTAGAATAAAATTTAGTTCTCGTTCTTTTGAGGGATATCAAAAAGTGTTTGCTCATGACAGGTAGGTATTTATTTTCAAGAATATTTCATAATAATATTTTATATAATTTAAAACACTTGCAGTGAATCGAACAAGTGCGAAATGCGATTCGCTATTTACCTACCTGATCGATGCAAGACGGAAAAGTTACCTGTTATTTATCATCTTTCTGGGTTGACGATGGATCATATCCAATACATGGAGAAATCTGGATCTCAAAGGATAGCTTCTAATTTAGGAGTGATTATTGTAGCTCCTGATAGTAGTCCGCGTAATTTTGAGAATACATTAATGAGATACTTACCTAATTTAAACGTTTAACCGTTGAAGTAACATTGGTAACACTTATAGATAACACAAATATTCCTGGAGAAAAAGATAAATGGAATATTGGTACCAAAGCTTCATATTACATAGATTGCTGCGCCGAACCATGGAGTAAACATTACCAAATGTATACCTATCTTTCTCAAGAATTGCCAAAAATCATTACCGAAAATTTTCCAGTCCTTCCTGATAAGCAAAGTATCATGGGACACAGGTAAATATTGTTTGTATTAAATCGAACCCAAAACCACTATTTTATAAATAATTTCACTTCTTGTAGCATCGGAGGACACGGCGCATTTTTGATAAAAATGCGAAATCCCTCAAAATTCAAAAGTATATCTGCTCTGTCTCCAGTTTGTGATATTACAAGAGCTCCGCATTCCATAGAAGGTTTGGAACTGTATCTAGGATGCAAGAAAGATGATACTTGGGATAAATGGAGTGCTACCAAAGCGGCCGAACAATATTCAGGACCTCCTTTTGAAATTCTCATCGATCAAGTAAGCTGCAACTATAAAATACATTTTCCGATGTAGTAATTTTTAAACGATCTTATTTTTCAGGGAACCGACGATGAATATTTGAATGGCGACTTATTCCAAGAGGATTTTTTAAAGGCATGTGGAAAATCAAAAATATCAGTAAAATATAATGAAAGGGAAGGATTCTCTCATAATTATTATTTTATCGCTACATTCCTAGAAGACCACATTAAATATCATATGCAGTTTTTGAAATAATTTATCAATTTATTATTGATTATACTCGGGGGACATTTTTTATTTATTTTTTACAGTATATTTTGTTTCGTTCTTTCTCTTATTTCTAACTTAAATAGCCTAGAGTCACGATAAACAAATTATGTACCAATTATTGAGTAACGAAAACCAACATCATGGGTTTGTTTGTGCGCATATTTAAGAATTTGAAAAAAATTGATATTAGAAAATTTTACATTTGTACAGAACTCATTGAAAAAAAATCGTGTACTTAATTCATTACGGTAGTTTCCATGAATATCAATAATTTATCATTATGATTTAAGTAAATAACAATAGAGGTGAGTTATCCATTTCCTTTAGGACTAATTATTTCAACTACTAAAAATGCTGATATCGGTACGAATGAAACTTAAAATTAATCATTAACATGGTAACAAACTTAACGATGTAATCTATGGCTAAAAATAAAATGATAAAATATTTTGATAATTTAAACAAAAAAAATCTGAAACTTCATGGAATGTGGTTCATCGTGCCATAAAAAACGTACTATACATTTTCTACCTACTTAAGTACTAAGATCAAAATAATCATACAAGACTAGTATGGCTGAAACAATTGAAATAAATACCTACTGATGTTCAAGACGGTATTTACATGAATTTTAGAAAAATCGAGATGATCTTAAAAACAACATTATTTACAACAGGAAAACAAAACGTGTTCTAGAGAATCGATACATTCCACAGGAACATGCTGAATAAACTATAAAACGGACCGATAAAGTTTTCATCGATTACTTAATTATCTTTCTTCATCCTGGTGCTAGTCATTCTATAAATGATGGAATCTCTTCCAGGATCCATGTTCGCAATAACCACTATTGTAATAAGAAAAAATGACTTAGGAAAATATCAAATTTGAAAGGCTTTCTTGAGAAAAATACGTACTGCAGATCGCAATCACAGCGAAAATTAAAGCTAAACTGAACCACAGCATAATATTGAATATCACAGGGAAATTTTCATCGTAATCATCAGCCAAGTTCAAGGATTTCTACCAAAAAAAGGTTAATAAAATTCAAGTGATACGATCACTATTAATGTAAAACTTACGATATCAAAAGCAGGCTCAACTTTAACAGCGGGTTCTACTTTTTCTTCACTTTGGCGTTTAAGACGTTCATGCGGTTCCGATAATTTATCATCGGTCGAAATCACAATTGCTAAAATCTAAGATAAATAAATAATTGAAAAGCATTCACAAACAACATAATTACGAGTGTATTATTATCTTCCATACTTGTTTTCCAACTGATTTTTGTAAATCATTAATTGTATTCATAATGGTATCTTGGCCAATGGGAGCATAAAAATCTTTCCATAACACACGAGGTCCAACATTATCAGTACGTGTGTTAGCTTCCTAAAATGAGTAATATGTAAGTGCTAAACCATTCAAGATATAATTTATTAAATTGATTTACCAATGAATTAGATGTCATTCTATCAACAGAAGGCATCAATTTGTAATCATTCTCTTGGGCAGATAATTCTTTGATTTGATCGTATAATTTTTGAAGAGGATTATCTTCTTTTACAGCGTAACGTTCGTCAATATTGGACGCATTAAGACTTGATGCGCCGTGAACAACGCCAACAAATAACGATTGCTCGTTAAGACCAAATGGATTAACAACTTCCAACTTCACAGATTCCTGATTGAGCTGTAGGAATTGAATTGAAATTCAAATTCATGTTTAAACATACCGAGCACAAATTCAACTAACCTCGACGGGATAACCTAGTATCTGTTTGAATAATTCTACCAACTCGCTACTATACAATGCGCGGTTACCGTGGAATTTCAAGGAACCAGGGTTCTTCAGGATAATCATTTCTCCGTCGCATTTTACTATAAATCAAATGAATAAATCAGTGAAAATTCGAGTGTTTCAAAAAGGGCGTAGACCTCAAGGTGCTGAGGCAGTTTTAATGTATTTTTGACTTACCTAAAGTGATAGTGGAAGTTAAACACAAGAATAACAAAAGGTACTTTTTTATTCTATCCATAATGAGAACTTATTTTAGAAACAAATGACACACTTAAATGAAATATTTTTCCAAAAAATTATTATCATTTGAAAATTTTAATCAGTAAGTTCCGAAACCTCCTCGCCCCTTCTCATCGGTTTAGTATGATGCAAAGTTACCAACATTTTAGTTTTCCCATTCACCATGTTTATTCTACTGTAAAAGCTTCGACCATGGTCGAAGTGTAAAAGTAATACGACATCGTGTAGTAGTATTATTTAAAAATATAGATCTTTTTTGAATATAAGTTCAAAGTTCGATTTTCATTCACTAAGAAAGAGATTTCGAAGCAAATTTAGAAAAACTTTAAAAATGATTTGTCAACTTCACACTCTTTTCATTACTTAAAGTTCTGTTGGTAACACTGGAATTCAAACGTCAAAAATAAAATAATTTTTTCTTTTTTTATTTTTTTCATTTTATTGAATTTATTACAATTAGTGATTATCGTTCAAAATATCGGATTAAAATTTTCATAAAATTAACAAACAACGAAAATAAATCACAGCGCAAGTCATAATATAGCGTGAAAGTCATCACGGGAGCTTCATCATCAATCTAGAACACGGACAGATGGAAAAAAATCATAATTTAGCAATAATTCATTGCTTCAAAATAAAACTTTGTAATTTACATTCATGACGATCCCCTCAAAATTTCGGTACAAAATGATCTTCAGTTTCACGTTTTCGGCGCACTAATGATACTTCACCATTATGCGTAAGTAAAATTACCAACGCCTACAAATAGATGACAGACATAAAACTAATATTTTTCGAGGATTAATACAAGAAAAATCTCTACCTTTCGAGGTGCTTTAACGATGTCAGCTAAATTTTTCATTGATTGCGCCAATAATTTCCTGGCTGTTGCTAACTTGTCAGGGTCTTTTTCAACGAAACTAGGATAATCTCCCCAGTAAAATAAGGAGCCTTCATGAGACGAAGATTTCAATATATCCTGGCAAAATGACAGAAGAAATAGAAAAATATTACAAATATTTAGAAATGAAAGTCAATATTTACGGATTGAATCATTTCCGAAAACTTATTCAACGAAGGATTATCACTGCCACTAATTTCTATCTGAAATAAATTTTAAAACAAACATTGAAAAGCGAAGTAATTATAACTTGAGTTAAGTTGAATTCATATCAACCTTATCTAAATTAAAACGTTGAGTTCTTCCTTTGACAGGGCAATTCTTAAATAGTTTCGTAGTTTTGAGGTCGATTTCAGAATAGATTTTATTCACTTCGTCATCTTCTATAATAGGAATTCTTCTTATTCCCGTGATATTGAGCGTTTCAACTCCAGGAATAACAGCGAGAATTAATACCACATTATGAAAATCAAAAGGACTGCTGTAATGAATATCTTGCCATTCGGTGCTCTACGAATGTAAAAGCGTTTCGATGGTCGATTAAATCATTAATAAAATAACGTATTCTGTATTATTTTACTTTTTCTTTGAGGTAACCTAAGCAAGATCCAAAAACAAATCTTAATTCAGTCGCATACAGAGGTCTTTCATCATAAAAATTGATAATTGGAGGTTGATGAATAATCACCATTTCACCATCGCATTTCACTAAAACAGCGTACAAAAAAATTACTAACTAGATAACAGGAAATTGAAATTTGTGGGTTCAGTTGTGTCTGAATACTATTAAAACTTACCGAAAGTGAATAAGTTGATTATCAATAATGAAAATAATTGAATGTTCTTTCGAATCTGATCCATTTTTTTGTTGATAAAAGTGAAAAAGCAAATCCCAAATTATTCTCCTTGAAACGTTATCATTTTTTTAATCGATAATCCAACTTAAATTATTCATTAATATTTTAAACGATAAAATTTCAATTTTTTAATTATTTCAACTTGAGATTAAAAATATTACAGAAAATACGAATTTACCCGCGAAATTTCAATTTTTTTCTGGTATTAGCATAATTCATTTTACAATGCCTCGTACTTTTCTCTAAGTTTTTTTTTCCGGTGTTGAATATTTTATCTGTGGGTTTTTTAAATAAGGCTTGAAAGAAAGTTCCAAATATTTTCAATTTTTTGTTTTATTTCCTCATTAAAATGTTTTTTAAAAATAATTCTATACTTAAAATATACTTATCAATATAATAAAATCACGTAAAATTGAAAATTTTGTCTTGATATTGAAAAAAAAGCAAATTATTTTTAAAACAACAACGACCTATCAATGCCTCAACGGAAATTCTTACATGGTTACGTGATTACGTAATACTTCTCACGTCAATTCCTTATTTGATTTATGATTTGTGAAATTTTTCAAAAAAAAGTAAAAGTGGAAATTTTGAAAAAACGAGGTTAATTTTCTGTTTAAAATGAAAACGAGTCTGAATCATCCGGTTTACGAGAAGTTTTCACGCTTTATTACATTCCTACACTTCACCGTTCCGTAAATTATTCACCTCAGAACACGATTCTTTGCTGCAATGAAGGTAAGTCTCGAGTATTTCGCAATATTAAGTATCTCATTTATTATCGATTACTTCAATTTTTAATCTAAGTTAGTAAATGAATATGCATTCGTTTAACGGAACTTTCAGTTTGTAGACTACGCATGAACCAGCATTTATAATTTAATAATTTTCATTACCCTTGTACATATTTCCTTGAAGGGTAAACGTGCCTCGAGAGTGGAAATCCGTCGTGGATTTTCTAAATCGTATAAATAGAATTATCATCGATTTTTCATACAATTCACCGCATCGATAACGATATGTTTTCAACTTCCTCCCTTGTCCTCTTAACAATGAAAAAATGCAGCTTTGACATGCCAGCTAATCATTACATATTCTTTTCAACAACCAACGACATAATTGTGTTAGTTACGCAATGTAATCATGATAGCGGTTGTAACACATGGCATACGTGCTAGTTCACATCGTAATCATCTGAGTACCTGAATCGAGTAAACATATTACCTGGCGTCCATGTTACCAAAAATCTGATTAAATTTTTTGATGTATGTCAGTTTCTCTTCGACAGGAAATAGCAAATATATAGCAAACCATTTGATATGCTCTAAAATATAAATAATTTGCTTATAAATTGTTACTAGATTTGTGACAGCGCCCTAGCAATTAGCAGAAAGTAAGTAGAAAGTTGGAAGTTTCTACGAGTTAACGTACATAATAAATACAATAATGACGCATTAATGGCTTTCTGAGATGCAATGCAAACAATACCGTTATAAAGGTGTCATATTTGGTTATAATATCCAGATTTTCATATTTTTCGGCTTCTGTCGTCTCGTTTATTCGCTTTAGAAATGGGCCATGGTTATTTTCAATCTTTATTCAATTTTTCTCAAATTCGTATCGATTTCATTACGTATGAAATGATTTACATTAAGTGTTACGTTGATAGATGATATTTCATAAATATTCCAACACGTGTGCGCGAAACGTTCGAATATTGTTACTTCAAACTTATCAGATCATCGTATTCAAATATCGTCCTTAAAATTATAATTCCATATTTCTTATATTTTTTATATTTCTTATAACTCGTATTAAACTTACGCATTTATTATATCGCCAACAAAGCGTATATATTTCGATAATGACCTACTTTATGTAATCCTCGACGACGTCATGACGTAAAAATTCAACTAAGTAGTATTTGTGAGAGTGGAATTATCAATATCGAAGTGAGAGTTGTAGTCAAAATTTTTGTTACTAACGTATGCCATTTGCTATCCAAATTGCATCTCTTTACCGTAGATTTCTTCGCATTAATCTCCTTTTTTCTCAATTCCACGCTTCACCCTTTCCCCTCCTTCGTGAACATCTAACCAAAACGAAATTTCCGAAATTCGAGCGACCACAACTCGATGTTACCTATATGGTCATAATTAATCATATCACTTTTTACTCTGCTTATGGAAATATTTTTTAAATTGATATAGCTCCGGCGATATGACGCGTTATGTCGAGATAACAACGTCTATTTCTGGAATTATACGTGTACCCAGCAATTTCCTGAATATTTGCATCTTGTATCGCTTACGTGACCCCCTCCCCGGAAAGTTTCACTCTACAAATGATAATTAGATATGGTTTAACGTTGTGTTCGCTCTACAAGTTTCTCATTTTAAATGTGTATTTCTCACTTCAATACTTTCCATCGGTTTCAGGAAAGAAGAATCGTTTTAATTCTTCCTGGAATTGAAAGATTTATCGCTTAATATTCAAATGATCATCGAAAATAACGATTTGTTGAATTTTTTTCATTTTTTATTAAATTTCAAGATGAAAATTTGTTTTTATGGGTTTCCTTGTAATTTCAGAAAAAAGTCAGAGATTCCATGTTTAGGTCAATTTTTATTAATTTCAAAGGAATTTTTTCAATTTTTTACACTTTTTAAAAGACTTTGAAATTTTCTTCTGTATTTTTGTGAAATTTTCATTTTAACAACTTTAATGATCGATGTCGATTCTTCTTGCTTTTCGACCTCCCCTCCCCGATTCTCTATTTTTCAGTAAATTCAAATAAAATTTGTGATTAATTCCTTTTTTACAACTATTTTCAAGAAACTTTAATCTATTTTTTTTGTATTTCTTGTAAAACTTTCATTTTAACAATTTTTGAGGTTCAGTTTGCTTTCAAAGCGATTTTATTTCCCCTCTTTTCCTCTGCCCCTTTTTTTATTTTTTTTTTCAGTAAATCCTGATAAAAATTACAATTAGATAATTTCATTTTTTCAATTTAAAAATTTTTTTCGATTTTTTTCTGTATATTTGTGAAGACAACTATCGATGTCGATTCTTTTGCTTTTTAATCCCCCCCCCCTCCTCTCCACCGATTCTCCATTTTTTTTTTTTTTCAGTAAATCCTGATGAAATTTGTAATTTGTTTATTTTTTACAACTATTTTCAAGAAACTTTAATCTATTTTTTTTGTATTTCTTGTAAAACTTTCATTTTAACAATTTTTGAGGTTCAGTTTGCTTTCAAAGCGATTTTATTTCCCTTCTTTTCCTCTGGCCCTCTTTTTTATTTTTTTTTTCAGTAAATCCTGATAAAAATTACAATTAGATAATTTCATTTTTTCAATAAAAATTTTTTTTTTCGATTTTTTTTTGTATATTTGTGAAATTTTTTATTTTGACAACTATTGATGTCGATTCTTTTGCTTTTCAAACTCCCTTTTCTCTCCCCCGATTTTCCATTTTTTTTTAATTATTTATTTTGCCGCGTCGTGTAATTTTTTCAGTAAATCCTGATAAAATTTGTAATTTGTTTCTTTTTTGCAACTATTTTTTAAAAACTTTTTCTTATTTCTTTCTGTATTTTTTCTGAAATTTTCATTTTAGTTCAGTTTGTTTTTAAAGCGGTTTTATTTCCTCTCTTCCCCTCTGCCCTTCTTTTATTTTTTTTCATAAAATCCTGATAAAAATTGTAATTAATTTAATTTTGTTCAAGTTTTTTAAATTGTTTTTTTTTCAGTTTTTTCGTAAATTTTTCATTTTGGCTACTTTGACGATCGATGTCGATTCTCTTGCTTTTTGGACCCCCTCCCCTCCCACCGATTGCCATTTTTTTTCGATAAATCCTGACGAAATTTGTAATTTTTTACTTACTTTTTTACTTTTTTCCATTAACGTGCCGTGTACAGCAACATAGGCCAGAGGCACGGATGGAGATTTATGGATTAGATAAGGGGAAGGAGATGAGTGAGCCTGAGGAATATGAACAGTTTTTCTATTGCGGTTTCATTGTTTTCGAGGATTTTATGGAATGAGGTAGGAAGGGAGCATCGGGTACGGAGGCGGTGGTATTTTATACATTCGATTAAAATATGTTTTTTTTCAAATTTTTTGCAACTATTTTCAAAAAACTTTTTTCTATTTTTTTGGTATAAAAATTTGGAGTCCAACTTTTAAAAAATTAATGCTCGATTTAATTTCCTCTTGCTTCCCTCCCTATTTTTTTCGTTTTTTTCTCTGTAAATCCGTCATCGCGTAAATTCTACGCTTTTTCCGAAATTACCCCTCTTCCCTTTCTTTGCCAAAGGTTCCTTTTATCGTGTGAAATTCGTTTGCGACAAAATTTCGCTTTTTTTTTCATCAGCTTGAGAAGGAGGATGCAGAAGAGGGAGTGCTGAGCGCAAAAACGCAATAGAAATCGTCGATATTTTTATCGTGCCCATCGAGAGAGTACAGAGGATGCTTCCGAGACGGCGAAGATTAGGCGCTGAATGGAATGGAGTTTTATGCGTTATGAGATATAAAAGTGCGACGGCTAAGCGGCCGCGGCGGCGGCGGCGGCGGCGGTGGCGGCGAAGAAAATATGAATAATCGAGCTCGAAGAGAAAGTGAAATCTTGTGTTTTTGTTTTGAGAATAACACGAGCGAGCTTCGGAAACGCTGGTGCTGGTTTTATCTTCCGCGTAGTATTGCTAGTCGGGTTTCCGGTCCTTTGAGCATGCGAAGTCGAAGATCAACAGGGTTTCGCAAACTGATGCACGGGTTTGTTGGCGGATTGACGATTTATTGGAGCATCGATTGAATTTTTTTCAAGAATAATGAAAATTTTTGTTGTAAAAGAAAGTCCGTATGGCTAATTCGGCGTATAACTGCGCGAATTTCATCGAGCGTGGTGAAATTGCCGGCTTAATTAAGGAAACTTTTACCTAGGTCATTTTTTTTTTTTACTCGAATGTCCGCTGTCTCAGTAGTTTTGAATTAATCAGCTCGTTTAACGGTATTGCCATCGAACTGGTTACTTTTTATTATGCAAATCGACCATTATACGTTGAGAGCCGGTCATCCACTGAGGAAATTTCCGACGGACGAAAATGAAATTTCGCGATCACGATTTCATCAAAACACAAGTTCTCGGATAATTTAACATGGGAATTTTTTTCGTAAGTTGTGGAATTACGTGCTGGATGAAGGCGAATCACGAGCTTGGACGGTGTCAAGGAAAAATGCAAGATTTATCGACTGGTTTGCCAAGCGTAAGCTTCGGTACGGTTCACGGATCCTCGCGATTTTTTCCCCACATTGAGATAACGTGTTGGTCAATATGCACGTGCGCGTGGAGTGACGAAGATGAGCGAAGTAGGTGTTTTTTTCGCGTCTGTCGAACGGTGAAGGTCTTGTGGGTCAGAAGGATTAAAGAGTGGCGATGACCGGGCTGATGGAGACCAAGGACCAGTGTACCGGAGATGATCGCCGGATTTGCGATAATGGAAAATTTCTGCGTTGAAATCACCCGAAAGGAATGTTTTCCTTTGTACAGAAAAGTTAAATTACGCCGATTCCTTTCATCATATTCACCCAATTCGGACAACTTCCGTTGTCATTCGTTCTGCCGACGACTCCATAAACATATCTCCGCGGACAAGTCATTTCACCCGTAAATCACAAAGCGACGGAGCGATTTATACTCGTGCAAATACACATATACGTACTTATGTCTCAATTAAAAGAAGTGAAATTTTTCTCTCGCGTTTACCTCTTCGAAATTTCTTGTACGCGATTCTCCGCAACCATAAGACCTTTGAACCGAAAACAGTGTTACCACCCCGTTAAATGTTAAACGAAGCGAAACCATGTTTATGCGCTGATTCGCTCGAGTCCATGCGGCATACATAAGCGACAATATGCACATCGGACGAATACCCCAGCGTCCTAGTCAAGTGACCGATTCGTTGGTATTGTTTCTTAATCCAATCGTTCGCTTTTTCAATCCTGAGCTGATTTGATGTGTATTTCGAAATTCACGTATTCAAGATGGTGCGCTCAGAAATGTTCAAAGGGGGCGGATAGGCTGAGAAATTTGACTCTTCCTTAGGAGAAGTTCCCTTGTACAGAAACTTCTACATAAACCTTGAATTTGATGAAAAATTCGCCTAAAGATTTGTAAAAATTATGAAAATTTCATTTCAATTCGTTAAAATTGACTATAATTACACCAAATTGTCAAAATGCTGTTAAAATCGTTCAAAGTTGTCCAGTATTTGTTCGAAATACCCAAAAAATTGAACTAAACGATTACATCGATAAACAATTTGCTTAAAATAACATAAAAATTGTCAATATGATATTAAAATTGTTCAAAGTTGTTCAATATTTGTTTGGAACTTACAAAAATTGTCATAATGTTGATAAAATAGTTCAAATTTAAACAAAATTAATTTAAAATTTCACAAGATTGTCAAAATGTTGTTAAAATTGTTCATTAATTTGCTCAAAATCGCATAAAACCTGTTAAAAAGTTACTGAAACGGTTTAGTATCGTTCAAATTTTTTTTCAAATTGCGCAAAACTATCAAAATGGAAAAATTGTCTCAAGTTGCTCAATATTTAATGTTAAAAAGGTTTAAAATTGATCGAAATTTGTTTAAAATTGCTTAAACTTGCAGAAATTTGCCAAAATATTTTTAAAATTATTTAAAAGTGATTGATATTTGATCCAAATTGCGCAAAAGATGTGCAGAACAATAAAAATGCATGAAAAATTTAATTAAAATTGCATAAAACCATCAAAATGTTGACAAAAAAGTTTAGAAACGTCCAAAATTTGTGTGAAATTGCACAAAATTGTCAAAATGTTGTTAAAATTATTAGAAGTTATTCAATATCTGTACAAAATTCCATAAAAACTGTCAAAATATTGTGAAAAAAGTTAAAAATCGATCAAAATTTGTTTTAAAATGCACAAAATTGGCAAAATGTCTTTAAAATTGTTCGATATTTGCTTAAAATTGCATAAAAGCTGTTAAAATAGATCAAAATCTGTTTAAATTTGCTTAAAACTCTATAAATTTGCCAAAATATTGTTTAAACTGTTTAAAATTGATTAATATTTGCTCAAAGTTGCACAAAAAATGTGCAAAAAGACTAAATTAATGACAAATTTGGTTAAATTTACATTAATTAATGACAAATTTGGTTAAATTTACATTAAACTATCAAAATGCTGGCAAAATAGTTTAAAATCGATCAAAATTTGATTCAAAATGCACAAAATTGACAAAATGACGTTGAAATTGTTCGATATTTGCTTAAAATTACATAAAAACTGTTAAAATAGTTTAAAATTGATCAAAATCCGTTAAAAATTGCTTAAAAATGCAGGAATTTACCAAAATATTGTGAAAATTGTTTAAAATTGGTTATATTTGCTCTAAGTTGCACAAAAAATGTGCATAACGATTAAATTAATGAAAAATTTGCTTAAAATTGCTAAAAACTATCAGAATGTTGTAAAATTTTGACAAAACTGTAATTTTAAGCCATTTTTAACAATTTTTAATAAATTTGAAACAGTTTAAACAACATTTTAACGGTTTTTATGTAATTTTAAGTAAATACTCGTATCAAGCAACTTAGCAACATTTTTGATTTCTTTTTTTGCAATTTTAATCAAATTTTTCATTAATTTAATCGTTAAGCACAATTTTTGTGCAATTTTGAGCAAATATTAAACAACTTTGAACAATTTCAACAACATTTAGACAATTTTGAGGCCTTTTTAGCAATTTTTAACAAATTTTAGTCGGTTTTTGAACTATTTTAACAACATTGTGATGGGTTTTTGCAACTTTCACCAAATTTTTCATTAATTTAATCGTTAAGCACAACTTTTGTGTAATTTTGAGCAAATATTTAACAACTTTCAACATATTTAACAACATTTTAACATTTTTAATGCAGTTTTAACATCATTTTGACAATTTATTGCGTTTCTAAGCAATTTTTAAGCCAATTTTCGTCTGTTTTATACTATTTTAACAACATTTCAACTGTTTTTCTGCAGTTTTGTGTAAATACTGAACAATTTCAATCTATTTTAACAACATTTTGACAATTTTAAGCAATTTTAAACAAGTTTTGGTTGATTCTAAATTACTTCTGGAACATCTTAACAGTTTCTATGTGATTTTAATCAAATTTTTCATTAATTTAATCGTTTTGCACAATTTTTATGCAATTTTGAGCAAATATCAATCAACTTTGTACAACTTCTACCACATTTTAACAGTTTTTATGAAATTTTGAGTTGACGTTGAACAATTTTAACAAATTTTGATGATTTTTTGCTAAATTGACCAAATCTTTCATTAAATTAGTTGTTTTGCGCAACTTTTGTGCTATTTTGAGCAAATATTGAGCCACTTAACATATTTTTAAGAACATTTCAACAATTTTGTGTTATTTTAAGCATTATTAAACAAATTTTAATCGATTTGAAACTATTTTAACAACTTTTCAGCAGTTTTATTGCAATTTTACGCAAATATTAAATAACTTTGAAAACTTCTTGACAATTTTGTGCAATTTTAAGGAAATATTGAACAATTTTAAACAATTTTAACAACATTTCCACGTCTTCGTGCAATTTTAAACAAATTTTAATAAATTTAAAACTTTTTTAACATTATTTCAACAGTTTTTATGAAACTTTAAGCAAATATTGAACAAATTTAACATTTTTTGGCAATTTTCTGCATTTTTAACAATTTTAAACAAATTTTGACTGATATGAAACTATTTTAACGACATTTTAACTGTTTTTACCCATTTTGTGCAAATATTAAACCGGTTTTAACAACATTTTGACAAATTTGTGCATTAAAAAAAATTTTATACGAATTTTGTTCAATTCTGAATCATTTTAACGACGTTATTATCACAGTTTTCACGCAATTTTGTGCAAATTTTCCATTAATTTAGTGGTTTTGCAGAAGTTTTGTGCAAGTTTGAGCCAATAATGAACAATTTTAACAACATTTTGACAATTTTGTGGAATTTTAAACAAATTTTAATGAATTTTGAACTGTTCTACCAACATTTGAGAAAATATCGAACAACTTTGATGAATTCTGCGCCATTATCAAGCTACTGCCCCGAACCTCAGGTCCCTGACCTTATCAGAAAAATATACTCCTGACCGTAACTACGGCGTTAATTGTTTGCGCCGTCGTGTTTGCGTATTGAATTAACATCTCGGCTGAAAAGAAAGGTAATCTGAGAGGTTCACGTTGTCGATCTATTTCACACGTCATTGATTGCGCTTTGGTTGTTTATTGCATCTAGGAAGATTCATCGTACGAGGTGATAAGTTCGATTTCAAGTGAAAACTGTCATCCCCATTTGTCAATTGATTTCAGTTCCTCATAGAGTTGAGAATCCATCATGAAGTCATATTTTTACGCGTTTTCCTCGCGTCGAATCGCTTTTCTCACGTATCGCGTTCCAACACCTGCCACTGGACGTGTCGGTTTCCAAAGACGAGGCGAATTCCGCGAACCACCTCTCAATAGAACGAGTATTACAGCATGGCGCAGACGAAATTATAAAATAACTCGCGGAATAAATTTAATTCTCGCGAAGAGGGGGGCGCCAGGAGCCTAATATGAGGGGACGAATGACGGGTAGCGGACTACGCGGTGGTGCGGAGGTAGAACTACATACTGGTACATGGTGTTCCGAAGGAGGAAAAAAAGAGAGAGATCTACGATGGTATATGGCCTGGGCTACGATGACGTTTTACATTACGAAAAAAAAAAAAAAAAAAGAAAAAAGTGAAAGGCAATAGTCATGCAGGTTGCGCTATATATATATGGTTATTAAAACAGGTCTCTTTTCAGTCTCGCTATATACTTTTATGCTACAGACAGAATATTTAATAAAGTGAGATCGTCGTCGTGTTCGTTATTGACCAGAGTTTCTTAGTCGATCGTGTAGAACGTTCTGTGCGCAGCGAAAAGACAAAAATCCCGAAATATCCTCCGATCTGATGCGTTTGTTCGAATAAATTGTTTACGTGCGGTAATTTTCAATTCGAGAGGAATTTCTTGAGGTCTGATCGAAGGACCACGATGCTGGTTGCAACGCTGAAGAGGTAATTTTTTTCCGCAATTTGGTGTAATTTTAAGCTTAAGGGCGAATCTTCTCTCGATGTGATCGCTGTTTTATAAGAGGAAACAATTTAAAGATCCTCGGTGTTGTCCCGTTGAGTTTTTTTTTTTTTTTTAAATAACATATTCGATAGAGAGAGTTCGCACTCCATGGTGTCTTGATGGGATCGATACAGAGTACGTGGGCTATGTGGCTTTCTCGCCGGACATGAAATTTCATCAGGCGATGTGGGCGATCAGGCTTGAGGTATTGTTTGACCAAACAATACACGAATCTGCCAAACCCACCTTATTGATTTCTCAATAAATGTAATTAATCTAGTAAGTTGGATTGTTCCGTGGGATGTTACGATAGGAAAGTATTGCAAATGAAGAAAATGTGCCACGTGATAAGTTGAGGTATTTAGATACAAAAGAATAATGAAAAGATTGTCTATTTTTCAAAGAAATACTTCGATGACTCGTGAAAGCCAGTTTTGATTTTTAAATACCAAATATAACGAGCGACTGAAATATTGGAATTTTTTAATTTACTCGAACGAGTCTAATTGTTTTTAAAATTGGTAAAACGTTTGAACTATAATTGACCGAGTATTAGTTGAATGTGTAGTAGTGTGTATGATTATATTGAGTTGTCCTCTGGTCGTGTTCGGGTTCGGAGTGTTTATTCGAAGTATGAAACATCGAACGTGTATCGAATCTGGTTCTTTGTTCGAGTTCGACAACGACGGAAAAACGAATACTGGTTTGGGGGGCGTCGATTGGGGTAGAAATTTATGATTTTTTCGATGCTGAACTTTCAAATTTGAATGAACACTGAAGTGTGATTTTTTGATGGAGGGGAAGGTAGTTGTGGATATCGGATTTTTCTCTCGGGTGATTACGGTTTGATTACGAATTCAGATTAAGAGAAATTTTTCTAAAAAAACCGCAAAAAACTTGATTTGCGAAATTGATAGGTATCGATGAAATTAAGTCCTCCGAGAGATTTATATCGGAATATTTGTACGAAAAGTTTTATTCGTCGACTTTTTCATGTATTCTAATCAGATGAAATTCAGTTATTTTGGTTTATCGGATTTTTCCATCTGTGGTACGACCCAGTCGTGGTTGTAATCGAGTAAAGTGGGAGTTTCAGCAAGTGAGTGCACAACTTGTGTTTATTGATTGTTTCCAATAAGTGCAAAAAAAATTTAGGAAGTTTGTCCTGGTATTGAATAGAAAATAATCAAAAAAGAGTTTTTTTAGGTTTATATTTTATTTTTTGATTTTATTTTAAATACTTTTTTTTGATTTTTTTCATGATTTACCTTTTTTTTTTTAATTTCTTGGCTTACTTTATTTAGATTTTAATTCGTCTATTGATTTTTCTGTTTTGTAAAAAATTTTTTTATTTTATATATTTTTTTATTGATTTTTTTATTATTTTTTTATGATTTTTTAATTTATTTTTTTATTATTTTTTTTATTTTTATTTTTTTTTTACCAATTTTGAACGTAGAGTTAAGATAAAATTGATTGAAAAATTCACCATTGATCGTTGGTGGCTTATATTTGATTTTGAGGATTTTGAAGAAGTATCACCCAACCAAGGGCAATCTGCGCGCGCAGATTTTTTTATTCATGTTTCGCCTTGTAGGTTTCTCGTGTGGTTGTGATGCCATTTTTTCTACAATAAGCACATGGTACATGACACGTGGCATGTGACCAGAAACACGTGTTATGTATGTTTTATCCACGACTGTTCCTTCACATGTAAAATAAAAAAGTATTTTGAAATGCGTGTAAGATAATGAAAATCCTGTCAAATAATGTAAAAAAATATTGGTAAGACTGATGAAAGGTGATAAATTGATAATGGTATTTCAAAAATTTAAGTTAAAGTTGTATAATCAAAATTCGAAAATTGAAATTTGAATTGAGTTTAATAATTATTAAACAACTACTAATTAATTTCATTAATTTGAATTATTTTACTCGTTATTTTGGTGTAAAATAATTAATCTATCAATTCTGATGGCGTTTTGGGCTTCACCATTGATAATTGACTTGTCCTTTTGTTCATATCAAAATAATGTTCGAATGGCCCGAAGTGGAACTGCGTGCGCATAATGTTGATGAATCTTTATTATTCTTGTATCTAAGACTTGTTTCATTTTGTTTGAAACGGTTCTTTGTATCGAATAATGCATCTGCTTCTGTGTATTTTTTTCATTCGGCGTTTTTTTCACGGTGGTAATTTGAAAACACGTGGCAAATGGCGACATGCTGGCAGCCTGGGACCACCTGTTGGTATTTATTTGGACGAATTGCATTATATGTGGCGTTGCGAGTTGTAAATGAATAAGCGCAGGAGTGTGATTGGCTCGGGGTTCCTTTTTGTGAGGAAATTTTCGGTTAATGGCGCCAAAGGTGGAGTTTGATGCGCGCGCATGGTTTCTTATGCGCAGAAGTGAACTTCGTTGCGTGGTTGGATGTTCTGATTTTTTTCGAGGTTCTCAATCAACGAGAAGGTGATGGATGTAAGAATTTCCTTCATTTTCCGAGTTTCTCAGCAGGTTCTTGATGGTGTATGATCCATCTTGAGTTTTTCTTGGTGCCCAATGTGTAACGTGGTGTTTTTTCTTTTGAGTTATGAACTTTTGGGCGAATTTCGAATTTTAAGTTTAACTTTTGTGGTTTTTGGAATTATTATCAAAACGGTGGACATATTTGGAGTATTGAGAGTTGCTTTTTTGTGGTGCTCAATGTGGAGCATTATGCTTTTCTAGGTTTTTTATGTTGTAGTATTCATATGCTCGAGATAAAGGAGTTTTTGTAGCTTCTTCTATCCACTGTCTACTCCAATTCCTCAGGGTTTCCCAATTCTCCCTCATCTAATGAGTTCATCCTAGGTACGTCTCTGGCTTTGGCGACAGTGTATGTAAATCCACAGGTAAGAATTGTTGGCAGTATTAGAAGTTGTTAGGTGATATTTCTTGGTTGTTTATTTTTGATATGAAAAGTAAGAGTTATTATCAGTGTTGCCAATTTGGCATAAAATATGCTAGATATAGCATTTTTCAAAAGCCTTTAGCATATGAAATATTGTATCTAGCATATGGCATTTTTTTAGCACTATTAATTTGGAGGAAAAAAGGCAGTGTTTTCTTTAAAAAAACTACGTTTAAATGTAGACTAGAAAGAATGACGTAAACTGGAAAATGGAGTTTTAGCATTTCTTTTTTTGGCGTTTTAGCATAAACTAGCATTTTTTGAAAAAATCGTTTGGCAACCCTGGTTATTATTTTGGTTCAGTTGAATAATAAAGTTTGAAGAATAATTACTCGGTTTTGATTTTAAGCTAATGGCGCCCAAAGCTCGTTGAGAAAAACTCAAACTTGCAGGTTTCGCTTTTGAACTTGACAACGCGCGGTTTTGAATATTCGTCGAGGTTAATTTATTCGCGACGCGGTGCTCGTTTTAATGATTTTTCTTCAGTCTGGCGTTAATTTGTATACGAACGTAATAAAACGACGATCACTCGAGTGAAAGTTACGGTACGGTTACTTCGTACGCGTTCGCTTATGGTAATTTTTACATTTGACGTGCCAACGATATAATCGTCGTCGGTGTCTTAATCGGTCTCATATGAAAAAAAAAATGGGTGAAAATATTGCGTAAAAGAAGCGCGTACTCGTGGAAATAATAACTCGATTCGGTAATAAAGAAGAGGTTCTCTTGTAAGGTGCACGTTATATCGGGGTCATACGCGTTTAATTGGATTTCGCGTACTCGACGCGTTTACATAGTAATTGTCCAAGTATCCGATATGGATTTAGGGTTTCGTAAGCAACCTGCATTATTACGGTCGGATGTCGTATCTATGGGCTTAGGTATTGCGCTTTTTCAACGTCGATCAACGAGGCGAATTTGTGGATATGGTGTTCGTTTGGAAGAACCATCGATGGTGTTGGATATTTGCCAAGTATTCGTGGAAAAGGCGCGATTACCTTTGGAAAGGTTACATTAGACGAACAAAGACCGGTTTAATGGTATTCTCGAAGTATGTTTACCTTTTTCGAAGACATTCTAGAATTCGAGTTTAAAAGTACCGCGACGATTACGCGAATCGCTCGTGTTTCCAAAACTAGTCGGGAGTTATGTAACATGCGCGTGTGGCCTCGCGCCTGCGCAGATAATCGCAAAAGGCAATTACCGGTTGATTTTTGCCGTGGTTTTCACCAACGGCCAAGAGAAAGGGCTTCGATGAAGCTCGACGCGAGCGAAAGTTGTTCGTGTTATATCAGCGCCGCGTTTTATCCCCTTTTCGTACTTTTACACAAGCCAGTCCATTTGTTGAAATAGAAAGTGATGTAGAGTAAACCGGATCGTGTGAGAGTTGTACGCCCACTTCGCAACCTGTTCGTGCGCATATACGGTCGAAGAATTGCATAAAGATGCATGTTTCCGTATACGTAAAATGTCTCGTGAAACCAACGGTAAATTATCGTTCGAAGGGATCGAGAAAGGGGCATGTTCGCGTAACCAAGGTACGCTTCGGTGAGCTTAATACCCCATTCGACTCTGCTGAAATTCGCGAATTAATACGTTCCTTGTAGCTAGTTGACAGGTGTTGGAGGGGGGAGGAATACGAGGGATGTTGGCTGTTGCGGTAACGCAATCTAAACAAGTTGATGACTTATGAACTTACAAGTGGTTTGTTTCGATAAAAAGTATAAAGTTTTGTTTGAGCTTTGACACGAGATTGATTTTAACGCGGAGTTGAGCTGGAATTTTAGTGGTTGGTTTGAGTACGAAGTGAGAAATTCATTAGAATCCGAGAAAGTGAGATTTTTCGAGCCCATTTGTACTTTTTTCCCCCTAATGACTGAGTTACGTGTGCTAAATGATTTTCGAAAATTCGTAATTTTAATTTTAATTTTTTCAACGAATCCGTAAACGTTGCGAAATAGCGGGGAAATTACAATTAATACCGGAAAAATACAAACTACTCAAAAATTGTTGCAGAATTGCCAAATAATTATTTTAAAAGTATCAACAAATGAAAATAACTGAAAAGTTGTGAGAAAATTAACAAAAGTTTGAGAAAGAAATGGAAATAATGATGATAAATAATTAAGCAGTCGCTTTCTAGTAATTTTCAAGTTCTGAAAGGCAATAAATAAATCAAAAAATTGATTTTTTCACGGCGTACTCTCTATTTTAATGTTTGTTAGACAATTTCAAATATTGATGACGTCATCAATCCGCGAAATCCAACTGTGACGTAATTGGTTTATGTTTGAGTGATTTAAAATGATATTTAGTTCGTGATTCATCTCTTTTTTTTATTACTATTTTATTATTTTTATTTTTTGAATTTTCAACAACTTGATGCCAATGATTTTGGTGTCATTAATTAATTTTGTTAAGTTGGTCTTTTTTTCAATTTTCCGAAAATTTTCATTAAATGGCCGATGACGTCATAAGCCCCTTGCTAAAATTTTAACAGAATTCCGCTTGAAAAGTTCATCTAGTTTTTACACGATTCCAAAACCTTGTATAATCTTTCGTAAACATTGATGACGTCATTGATCCGACATTACACTGAACTTACGAGAGTTATTTATGCAGCCAGTGTTGCAATTGTGCAGAATAAATTATGTAAAAAATCCATTTTCAAGCCAAAAAACATCCATGAGAAAATTTAAGGTCAATGACCCCTTGTTCAGACATTGGCGAAAAATTATTGAAAAAATATATTGACATTGATGGAATAAGAAAATGAGCTAAAATTGATATTTCAATGAAATAAATTCGTAATTTTATAAAATGTGAACAAAATGAATAAATCTTTAAGGGAAATTTTTATTTATGAAATTCAATTATTTTTGATAAATTGACAATTTTATAAAATGCGAACGAAATTAATGAATCTTCAGTTATGAAATTCAATTATTTTTAATAAATTGACAATTTTATAAAATGTGAACAAAATTAATAAATATTTAGTTATGAAATTCAATTATTTTTAATAAATTGACAATTTTATAAAATGTGAACAAAATGAATAAACCTTTAAGGGAAATTTTTATTTATGAAATTCAATTGTTTTTAATAAATTGACAATTTTACAAAATGTGAACAAAATTAATAAATCTTTAGTTATGAAATTTGATTATTTTTAATAAATTGACAATTTTATAAAATGTGAACAAAATTAATAAATCTTTAGTTATGAAATTCAATTATTTTTAATAAATTGACAATTTTATATAATGTGAACAAAATGAATAAACCTTTAAGGGAAATTTTTATTTATGAAATACAATTGTTTTTAATAAATTGACAATTTTACAAAATGTGAACAAAATTAATAAATCTTTAGTTATGAAATTTGATTATTTTTAATAAATTGACAATTTTATAAAATGTGAACAAAATTAATAAATCTTTAGTTATGAAATTCAATTATTTTTAATAAATTGACAATTTTATATAATGTGAACAAAATGAATAAACCTTTAAGGGAAATTTTTATTTATGAAATACAATTGTTTTTAATAAATTGACAATTTTACAAAATGTGAACAAAATTAATAAATCTTTAGTTATGAAATTTGATTATTTTTAATAAATTGACAATTTTATAAAATGTGAACAAAATTAATAAATCTTTAGTTATGAAATTCAGTTATTTTTAATAAATTGACAATTTTATAAAATGTGAACAAAATTAGTTAATCTTTAAGAGAAATTTTTATTTATGAAATTCAATTATTTTTAATAAATTGACAATTTGTAAAAATTGCCTAAAAATTTGCTATTAATTGAAGTTTTTCTTTCATAGCAAATAATATTTGATACTTTTTCCTCGCCCTCCCTTCCCCCCTCCCCCTGAGCTGTCTGTCAAATTATGTGCGATGCTTTTGAGTTTTGTGTATTTTTCGATTTGACGTTTGGCAACCCTGCGAAGATTGTTCCTCCGAAGTCATTCACGATGAATTTTTCTTATAGAAATTGGAAAATATGATGATGAATTTTGTAGATATTCGTTTGAAAATGCCCCAAGGAGCGAAACAACGTCGTCAGGTTCTTTGTCATTTTGATTTCGTAAATTTTATCATTTTGTAAATTTTTATGATTTTTTAATTGTTTATTGCAACGAAAGTGAAAGTGATTTAAATTGCTCTATAAATAAATTTTAATTAGGGTTTTTACGTGGGAATTATCCATGTGGTATAAATAATAATGGATCATTTGCGCATGAATATTTCCTTTTCAAGTCCCCCCTCCTCCTCCGCTGTCAGTTTCATCATCGTGTAATATATTCATTGGTACCGAAATAGATCTCTGTACGTGATACGATCGATGTCAGAAGGAAATCGATACTTGGTATTTTTCAAATCCTCGTTCAAACGATTAATATCATTTTATTTATCGACTCGAAGCGAAACGTTGGAATGTCAAATCAACGATATTTTGCATTCGGATGCTCGAAAAATAATCTCGTGTTAGCACGCCTAAGTCGTACGGCTGGATTGGAAATTCACCCAAATCTGTCAACCGTGTCAAGGAACAAACTAGAGGTTTCGTGTTGAACAATGATGAGAATCACCTACGCTAATTACACGTATTACTCGGGTAAAAGTTATCATTGTTTTTAGAAAGAAAGAAAAAAAAAAGCGAACGCGAAGCGCGTTCGGCGAAAGTTCCCATTTTGGTTTCACGCGTAATTACAAAACATTTCTTGTTGGAAATCTCAATTGGGATTTCCGCGCATGATGGACAAGCGCGTGTAAGGGGAGGGGAGGGGTTGATAAGGCAAATATTTATCACGGCGATAAAAAAGACGTTAGTACGATTTACGCAAGATGGAATGTCTTCCCGTTTGGAAACGTGGTCGTTGACCGTCGATGGCCAAGCGAGGTAGGGACAAGGCTTCCAGCGGCTAGTACTTTCTCGTTATGGACGAGAAAGATATTGTGTAATGATTAAAATCACGCAATGCGTTTGTGAAATTCACACGCCATTATGGACACGTTTCTCAGTGTGGCCATAGTAATCGGACGTGATTACTGGGATGTGAGGTAAGCGTATCGAAACGTGATGGGCGTGATTTTTTGGACTTGGCGAATTACGATGTCCGAATTACGGGCGAATTTTACGTCGATTTGTAATCAATGTTAATCTTTATACTGGATGCGTTTCAATTGCGTTTTATATTTTATCGAATATGTTACACGTATTTTATATACGTTTGGATTATGTAAAAAATACCTTTTAGTGCATAGACGTGCACCGTGATGTAATGTTGATGATATGTACTGTGTAACTTCGTATGTAATTTGGCCTAATTTCGACGTATTTTTATCGCAGATTATTCTGGGCGCTGGGGTTGATATGCGCTGTGCAATGCGAACTTCCAACTTTCAGCCTGGATCCGGGAAGCGAGTGCGCTTTGTTTTTGGAAGGTCCAGGACGCACGAGTCCGTTTGATTTCAACACGAATACCATCAGAGGAGGGCCTCAGTAAGTATATTCAAATGTATAAATATGGGGAAAAGCTCGACGAAAAATTTTACTCATTTTTAACCATCTCTGCAGTATCTGCGACCTACTCATCGTTTTCTCACGTTTGGATATCGAAAATAGGTACCTACTGGAAATGCAAAGGCGACAAATATTTGATTGCCTCAGGGTGAAAGACTCCTAAATCCGACACGGGTGTGACATATTACATTATACTTGAGGTGTCCGGCTCGGATTTGAACGGGAGTTGAATTTTTGAAAAGAGCATGTCAAAAAACCCCCAAAACCAAAATTTTAGCTGCCCAAGTTACTTACTTTTTTTTTACTTTTTTTGTTTAACGTGCCGTGTACCGCAACTAAGGCTAGAGGCACGGAAAATTGAAGGTTGATTATATGGACGAGAGAAGGTCGGAAGATTTTAGGAAGAGAAAGAGTTTTTGAGTGAAAATTACGGAATTTCGATTTAAAATAATGAATAAAAAAAAGCTCGAAAAATAATTTTAAATCACGAAAGAAATGTTTTCCCTTTAATTCGAACCCGTTGAATCCGAAAATCGCATCAGTGAGCCGTTCTGGAGCCTCCAGCGTGATTATCATTTTTCTCCAGGAATTCAAAATGCTCCAAAATGGCTTGCCGATACAATTTTCGTATTCAGCGGGTTCGAATTAGAGGAAAAACTAATTTTCAGTCGATTCCCATATGCGTGGACAAAAAACGGATTTTTTTTCATTTCGTAATGCTTTGCTATGAAAAAACTTATCCAGAAAAACCTACTCGAGGTGTCCGCCTGTCCGGCTGGAATTTTCCAGAAATGTAGTCAAGTCAGTTCGGTAGGTTGAAAATAAGAAAGAACCAAGTTTTTAGCTGCCCGATCTCAAATGGACGCCTTCTGGAGCATTTTGAATTCCTGGAGAAAAATGAAAATCACGCTGGAGGCTCCAGAACGGCGCAGCGATGCGATTTTCGGATTCTGCGGGTTCGAATTAGGTGGAAAACATTTCTTTCGTGATTAAAATTATTTTTTGAGCTTTTTTTTTAATCTCAAGTAATTCCCTTGTCAGGTTGATTAATAGCCCCTTCGATGCTCAAATTAGCATGAACGGAGGGGATGGCTCAAAACAAAACAAAAAAAACAGAGAGCAAAAATTTTTATGAAAAGTGATTGGTAAAAAACACCGTAATAATCTCAAGGTCAAGTTTTTTTTATTTTTTTTTAATTAATCTTTATTTAGTTCATTTAACAAAGAGTAAAAGTAGTGAAAAAGTAGTGAATTTTGTCAAAAAGTAGTGCTAAACTGAAGAAAAAAACTAAAAACGCAAAATATTTTTGAAAAAATTATACAAAAGTTGTTAATTTTTGATAAGTGACTGGCAATTTTTTATAAATCGGTAGCACTGTCAAAACATATGACGTCATAGGCATTTTTCAAGTTTTTTTATTTTTTTTTAATTAATCTTTATTTAGTTCATTTAACAAAGAGTAAAAGTAGTGAAAAAGTAGTGAATTTTGTCAAAAAGTAGTGCTAAACTGAAGAAAAAAACTAAAAACGCAAAATATTTTTGAAAAAATTATACAAAAGTTGTTAATTTTTGATAAGTGACTGGCAATTTTTTATAAATCGGTAGCACTGTCAAAACATATGACGTCATAGGCATTTTTCAAGTTTTTTTATTTTTTTTTAATTAATCTTTATTTAGTTCATTTAACAAAGAGTAAAAGTAGTGAAAAAGTAGTGAATTTTGTCAAAAAGTAGTGCTAAACTGAAGAAAAAAACTAAAAACGCAAAATATTTTTGAAAAAATTATACAAAAGTTGTTAATTTTTGATAAGTGACTGGCAATTTTTTATAAATCGGTAGCACTGTCAAAACATATGACGTCATAGGCATTTTTCAAGTTTTTTTATTTTTTTTTAATTAATCTTTATTTAGTTCATTTAACAAAGAGTAAAAGTAGTGAAAAAGTAGTGAATTTTGTCAAAAAGTAGTGCTAAACTGAAGAAAAAACTAAAAACGCAAAATATTTTTGAAAAAATTATACAAAAGTTGTTAATTTTTGATAAGTGACTGGCAATTTTTTATAAATTGGTAGCACTGTCAAAACATATGACGTCATAGGCATTTTTCAAAAACACGCTGGGTTAATTTTTTTTTTTATCAAGTTGTATAAATTTAATACAGATTTTCTTTTAATTTGAAATTTGGCCTCATTTGAGGACGGGGGAGGGGTGGTGAAGTTGAGAAAATTTAACGATGTACTCGTGATGAAAAAGTAGTGATTTTTCAATAAATAAAAAAACCACCTAAAAAACGAAATTGCGAGTATCTTACAAAATTGAACCACTTAAACACAACGTTTCCCGCATTTTCAAGAACATTTTTCAAAAAGTGCTAGAAAAAGTGTCAAAAATAAGGAGAAAAAATGTTCGAAAATGGAGATAAAATGGTCCAAAAATGTGCTCTTAATATTTTTTCAACTTACATTTGTTCACAAATTGTTTTATTTGTTCAATTATTCATCTCTCAAAAACCACGTTAAAATAATAATAAAAAAAAAACCTAAAATTCGTAAACTTTTTAAAAAAAATGAAAAAAAATCAATTAAAGGGAAAAATGAAAATTAGAAAAATTTTCATTTAATTTTTCCGAATTATTTTAAATAATATTTCAGTTTCATTATTAATTTATCTAATTAGTACTTCGATTAATCGAAATCGAGCATTCGGAATTTTTCAAAAATCTAAGGGAAGAAGATGATACTTGAAAAAAAAATCGATAAGAAAACGAGCACAATTTTGAAAACTTGATCAAAATATTTTAACGAAAATTTTAAAATAAATTAGTACTTCAAAATTTTTTTCCATGTAAAATTATGAAGAATTTGATGGGGGCTTTATTTGTATTTTTTTATTCTATTTTGTGTTACTGGGTTTTTTTCAAATCCACAAATTATCGTATTATGTATTTCAAGAGTCTGTGGAATATTTTCCTGCCAAATTAATTTCGAGTGATTCACCCCCTCCCCCTTGTAACATCAATTTCGGTACATCTTTCACGAAAAATTCAATTCTGTATTGCGTATGATTTCATATAACTTTAAAAACGATTCTTTAATCCTCATCGGACATATCGTTGTGCAATCGCATCCTCACGCTTTAAGGTCACACAAACACTACTCGCGGCATCATTTGCAGTTGAGAACAAAATTGATCATCGAATGACAACGACGCTTTCATAATCTCGGTATTAGCATTCTGGAACGTGCTAATACTGCCCGAAGACCTCATCCACCTGACCCTAATCCCAATTCTACGAATGGTAATGCGTCTACGGCGTCGGATCTGGAATACGTACGCGAATAGAAAGCATCTGTTATTTGGTAAACTTACGACAGGCGCGACCTTCTTCTGAAATGGAATTCACGACGTCGGTTGAGAACGTCAAGACGTCATGCATATTGGATGCGTATTGGTATTTCGAATTGGAAACGTAGGTGCTCGGTCGAGTGGCTCGTCGAACAATGGGAAAACTTTCAAATTAACTCGTTGAATTAAAGGACGCGGCGGTGTTAAAAATAAACGCGATGTGAATATGCAAATTTCTCTATCTCTCGTGCCGCGAAAGATGGCGCGGATTATAACGACATTGTTGCGAGATGTGATGCGTGACCCTCGAGAAAACCAGTATGGAGAAAATTTTCTACGCCACAGCGTAGAATTCGAGAAATTTCGCGTCCTCGGAATCGGCATGACCTTTGTTGCAAGAAAACCCAGGAGCTCGTATGGGTTTTATAGCTTTGCGAGATTTTAATATTCTCAGATGCTCGAAATATATTCCGATTGAAAGAGGCTACGAGATCCTTGGCCTAGTATGGCGTGCGTTAATTTAAACCTATATAGAGATATGTCGTCATTCTTAATTGAACACATCGGAGTTCGCGGCTTGAACAATTAAATTGGTTGGAAATTCGCACGAGATGTCGAACACGAGAGGAGCTACTGAGCGTCGTACCTTATAAAATCAAATTACCACGAAATTCGAGCTGATACAAAAAAATTACTAGAATAAAAAATATTCTATATTAAATTTTCAACAACTTTTATTCGAAAATTTTTTCTCTCAAGTCGCCCCAAGCCTCACAAAAACACCCCAATTCTACTTGTATTTAACATAGAAAAATCAGATAAATTTGCAGCTAAATAAACCAGAGTATATTTCTTATTCTATACCATTGTAAATTCTTTCTTATCTTAAATTCTCTAACAAAATATTTTTTTCCACAGCGGATTAGGTAAAACGGGACAATGCATTACATACGACGCGATCAATCAAGCGTATATCGAAGCTAGAAAAAGAATACGTAAGTATATTAGATTTTACGCGTGCAATAAACCAACGCAGCGGCGGCGCACCGACAAACGGGTTAAAATGTCACGAGGGTGTCGACAAAACCATATACCGCATCGATTAGCTTTTTAAATTTGATTAATTGGCCAAGAGTTGTAGCAATGACAAGCGTATATTCGCACGCCAATGCGATATTAATTACGTTATTCGGAGTATATCGAATTTCGCGTCTGCGGTTTAACATTTTATATTATTTTCGGGCCAAGGAACCACGCGAATAGTTTTCCCGCAGCCGGCAGTGTTGCCCTTGCGGAGGCGCGATATCGAGTATTGGGCTCGAAACGCGGAAAGCGCTCGCGATGCGGTTTTTTTACTCTTGAGACGGTTTCCCGTTTATTTTTTTTTTCACTTCCTCGTAACGCGTTGGCGATAAAATCGAAGGTTTTTGGCGCGCGTGTATTTTCTGCAGCGAGATTCGACGTCGTCGCCGGAGCGAGATTGACGTTCGATAAGGTATTTTTACGCGTTTTCGTCAGCGTCGCCGTCGTCGTCTCGTGGTATCCGAGTCTCGAAGTGGAACACGCGGTTAAGATGAGGTGTCGCGATGTGCTCGACGTCGCGTTTGTCACATGATAACGCGATCGATTACCGAAAAAAAGTGTAAAAATGAGTAATTTGCGTAATTACCGGTAATTACCGTATCGATGTTACATATTACCGTTTTCACGTTTCGTATTACTAGTAATTCCCGATCAGTTGGGTGATTAGGTTGTCGTATTTTTCGGTGCAATTTTAGTATGTATATAAAAAATGCCGAGAAAATGCATTTTGCTTGAATATTTACCGTAATTACCGTATTTTTCTGGTATTTTACTAGTAATTTACCGTAATTACCGTATTTTTCTGGTATTTTACCGTAATTACTGTATTTTACTAGTAATTTACCGTAATTACCAGCGGTAAGGATGGTAATTTGCCGTAATTACCGGTGGTGAGAACGGTGATTTATCGTAATTACCGACGGTAAAGATGATAATTTACCGTCGTGGATACTGGCAGTAAGGATGGTAATTTGCCGTAATTACCGGTGGTAAGGATGGTAATTTGCCGTAATTACCGGTGGTAAGGATGGTAATTTATCGTAATTACCTATGGTAAAAATGATAATTTACCATAATTACTGGCAGTAAGGATGGTAATTTACCGTAATTACTGGCAGTAAGGATGGTAATTTATAGTAATTACCGACGGTAAAGATGATAATTTACCGTAATTACTGGCAGTAAGGATGGTAATTTACCGTAATTACCGGTGGTAAGGATGGTAATTGTGATGTTTGAGGTAGCTTTGTGTTACTGAAGACTTACCGTAATTACTGCATTTTACTGTTAATTTACCGTAATTACCTGTAACAGAAACAGTAAATTTGTTATTTGATGGAGCCAGTGGCGTAGCCAGGCAGTTATCAAGGGGGGAGTCCTGCACTGGCAGATGCGAGGGGGGTATTTTTTTTCTTTACAATTTTGTAAAATTTTTTTTTTAAAGAATAGAACAAGAATGCAAAAAACGGAAAAATTTACTTGACTTGTTTGTTACTCAAATAATTAGAAATAATTTGAAATTTGCATTAAAAATTTAAAAATGAGTATTTTCGAAGACCTCAAGGGGGGTCCAGACCCCCTGGATCCCCCCCCTTAACTACGCCACTGGATGGAGCTGTATTTTCGTGATGGAAAGGACCTAAAATTTTATATAATTAGGTAAAATATGAAAAAACGTCACTTTTTTGTCGCGTTTGTAAAGTACCGTAATTATGCTTTAATGGTAAATTTGGTAATTTCCCGTAATTAATGGTAATTTTATGATAATTTGCGGTCATTTCGTATTCGCGTAATAAACGTCATTAATAGGAAAATAAACTGAAGGAAATGATTTCTCGTATTTTCGATGGTAATTCAAGGTCATGCGTATGGTAATTACGCATTAATGTCGTATTATCAAGGAACACGTAATTATGGAAATTCGGAATTTTTTTCTCTGTATTTTTGTTTTTATTGATTACTGAAATATATTTAAATTGTTTTGAAATTGTTATATTCTCCAGTCGCGATCAAAAACTCAGTTTTATTTTTATAAACAATGAATCGTAAATATAACCGCGAATATAAATTTTGCTAGCCAAATATTAACTATTAAACAAACCGCGAATATAAATTTTGCTAGCCAAATATTAACTATTAAACATGTTCTCTTTTTAAAATTTAAGTATAACTCAAACGAGAAGGTTTTTTTAATAATCTACCAAATCGAGAAGTTGTATTATTATGACCAGAAGAATTCGGCACTGGCAATAATGATGAGGACTGTTTGGATAGTGATACTTGTGCTGACACTGATGAGAATTGGTCAGGTGAAGATGACTGTATAGGTGAGGATGATTGTTGTTCGGATGATGATTGTATCAATGGCGATTTTAACGATGATGATGTTTTTATTGATGGATTATGACAGCATGTATACCTCCTAATATGTTGTCGATTACGCCGATATTTTCCCTCCATTGATGAAATTAAATAAGACCGATGGGGTAGACGCTCCACAATTTGACCCACTATCCAAGGATCATTCAAATTTTTTTTAAATAATACTTTTTGACCAACAAATAATTCCGGCAACAATGCAGCACTTCTGTCATAGTAATATGCTGATCGCTTATTGTTTTCATGTTTTCTTTGGATAACAGTAATAGGATCAACAACTTGAGGTTTTAAATTTTCTTTTTTTACTGGAATTTTGGACCGTAATTCTCGAGACATGAGTAATTGGGCAGGCGAGTATCCAGTAGCAGTAGGCGTATTTCTGTAATTCAATAAAGCAGTTAATTTATCTGATTGATCGTGATCACATTTCTGAAACATCTTTTTGATTAAGCCAACACATCTCTCTGCTAATCCATTCGAACATGGGTAATTTGGAGATGAGGTTATCCATTCAATGTTCCATTCCTTTGCAAAATTTTCCATTTCTTTGGAAGAAAATGGTGGACCATTATCCGAGACTATAATTTTTGGAATACCATAACGTGCAAAAATATTTTTTAAATTTTTGATTATTTGATTTGCCGTGTATGTGCCAAGTTGAACCAGTTCTATAAATTGAGAATAGTAATCTACAAGAAGAAGAAATTTACTGTTTTCATATTGGAAAATATCCATGGCAATTTTTTCCCATGGCAACTCTGGAATTTCGTGAGATAGTAGTGGTTCTTTTGTATTCAAATTAGCATGTCGATTACATGATTCACAATTTTCAATCATTTTTTCAATTTCTGAATTCATCAGCGGCCAGAATACAAATCCACGCGCTAATTTTTTACATTTTTCAACACCTTGATGACCTTCGTGAATCAGATTCAAAATTTCGCTTCTTAAATTTTGAGGTATTACTAGCGTATTGTTTCTAAATAATAAATCATTTATGATATTAAGTTCATTTCTAAATTTAGAAAATTCTTTTACTTGATTTGGTATTTCTTTAGGCCAGCCATAGGTACAAAAATTTTTGATCATTTGCAATCCTTCATCTTCATTCGTTTCTTTTTTTATTTGATCAAATTTTTCTTTTGAAACAGATAAATTATTGATTAAAAAATTAGCATGTATTCTAATTTCATTATCTAAATTACTTATAGAATCAGGATTTTCCACTGGTGCACGTGACAAAGTATCAGGAATAAACATTTGTTTTCCAGGTTTGTATATTACTTCCAAATCATATACTTGCAGTTTCATAATCATTCTCTGTAATCTTACTGGTACATCAATTAAAGGTTTTTTAAAAATTGTTACCAGAGGTTGATGATCTGTTTCAACTTTTACTTTTTGACCATACAGATATTGATGAAATTTTGTACATCCAAATACAATCGCCAATAGTTCTTTCTCAATTTGAGCATAATGTTTTTGAGTTTCATTTAGACTCTTTGAAGCATAGGCAATTGGTTTTGTTTCATGAAGGATTACTGCACCCATGGCATCTTTAGACGCATCTGCTGCCAAAGTAATTGGTTTGGTTGGATCGTAATGTACTAATACTGGTGCTTCTGTAAGAATTTTTTTTAAATTAGTAAATTCATCCTCATGATATTTTTCCCACTGCCAATCTACATTTTTTTTTAATAAATTTCGTATATTTTCGATTTTACTTGAGAAATTTTCGATATATGCTGATAAATAATTAACCATTCCTAGAAATCGTTTGAGTTCAGTCACATTTTTGGGAGTATTCATCTTGGAAATAGCTTTAATTTTATTTTCATCCGGATACATTCCTTGCTCATTGAAAATTTGGCCTAAATATTTTATTTCAGTAGTTTTAAAAACGCACTTATCTTTGTTAAATTTTACACCATTTTCTTGTGCTCTTTGCAATACTTTCATTAAAATTTCATCATGTTCTTCATTATTCGCAGCAAAAATAAGTATATCATCAACAAAAATTATGATACCTGGTATATCACTGAATAATTTAATCATTCTACTTTGAAATACTTCCTGAGCACTGCATATGCCAAACGGTAGACGTAAATATTGATATCTGCCAAATGGGGTGTTGAACGTGCATAATTTTGAACTACTTTCATCAAGTTTTATTTGCCAATATCCTGAACTGGCATCCAAAGTTGAAAAAATTTTTGCGCCTTTCAGCTGAGAACGTATATTTTCAATTGTTGGAAGTTGGTAATGACATCTCTTGACAAATTTATTCAAGTTTCTTGGATCTAAACACACACGTAAATTACCATTGGGTTTTTCAACTAATACTACAGAATTAACAAAATCAGTTGGTTCATCAATTTTACTAATAATTCCCAATTCTTCCATTCTGTTTAATTCTTTCTTAAACGAATCGTATAATTTGAATGGTACTCGTCTTGGCGGATCAATTTTAGGAATTACATCATCTCTGAGTTCAATATGATATTCTCCTGGTATACAACCTATACCCTCAAAAACATCAAAATTATTTAGTAACTGTAGTACATTTTGTTTTAGTATCCTATTAACATTTTTCGTAATTAAATTTAATTTTACACAATCATCACCACTTAAAATTATTTCTGTTTTCGAATTCGTACTGATATAAAATTTTAGATAACGAGGACATACAGAAGTATCAAATTTACATTTTAAGAGACAGTAGCCAATAATTCCTATATTATCTCCACTATATGATGATAATCTATCAGATGTTTGCAAAATTTTTGAGTGATCTAATCGTAATTTATCAAAAATTTCGAGAGGTAATACATTCGCTTCCGCGCCGGTATCGATACGACCTTCTACATTTTTAAAATTTATACGAAATTTAATTTTCCAATTATTATTAACATTATTCAAGTTATTTTTTACCATATTAATTTTCAAATTTTTACTCAGACTAACATTCTTAGAAATACTTCCAATAAATAATTCACGATCTTCCGAATCATTTGAAATTAAACGAATATTTTTAGTATCACGAGTTTTACAAACTGAAGCAAAATGATTCAAACGATTACATTTCGAACACGATTTTCCATAGGCGGGACATTTGTTTCGAAAATGTATTTTGCCACAATAACCACATTCAATATTTTCAGAATTTTTACCATAATTATTATTCAAATTGCGCATATTTTTTGAATTTCTATTATTTTCATAATTTTTTTTCACCAAATTAACTTCAACATCACCCGAAAATTGTTGAGCTTGTTTCATAGAGTTTTCCATATTGACAGCTAAATCAACAATTTTTTCCAAGTCTGCATCATCGTCTTCCATTAAAAGTCGTTCAGTCATGTGTATGTTAGTTTTGTATAAGCCGGCAATCATTATGTCCTTTATTAAACTTTCCGCGAGATTTCCGAGATTACAGTCATAGCTTAAATTTTTCAGATCAGTAACATATTCTTTAATTGATTCATTAGGTTTTTGCTTTCTTGTTAGTAATTTATTACGATTCAAAGTTAGTTTTTTCTTTTGTCCAAAAAAATTATCGAATTTTTTAATTAAATCTTCGAATGTTATACTGTCGATATCAAAGTTGAAAGAAGTGTAAATTTCTATAATTTTAGAGTCATCGCCTATATTCATTAATAACAACGCGACTTTTCTTTTATCGGATTCTTCTTCTAAATTATTGGCTCGTAAATAAATTTTAAATTGTTGTTTAAAATTTTTCCAACTTTGTTCTAAGTTTCCATTATTTATATCAATTGGTTTTAAACGCGCATTATAAGAACTTGGATTATTATTATTATTTGACATATTTGAATTATCACCACTATTCAATACTGACAAATTCGGCATATCGCGATTTTCACTTCTGACACCATGTTATATTCTCCAGTCGCGATCAAAAACTCAGTTTTATTTTTATAAACAATGAATCGTAAATATAACCGCGAATATAAATTTTGCTAGCCAAATATTAACTATTAAACAAACCGCGAATATAAATTTTGCTAGCCAAATATTAACTATTAAACAGAAATAAGTTGGTAAGTTGAGTAATTTACGGTAATTACGGAGATTTTTCCCGTTTTTCGGTAATTATCTCGAATTTTGGTGATTTCTTGCGCTTCGAGTAAAATTTTTGTGTTAAATTTTGCGCAATTGTGACTTTTTTGTGTGATTTTGGTGATCTTTGCGTTTTTAACGATTTTTGAGTAATTACTGAAATTTTTTAGCGCTTGAAACGTTTTCGGTTTTTTTGATATTTTTGATATTTTTTTCTAAATTATTAGTTTTAGAGTTTCAAATATAATTTTCCAGTCATCTTTGGGTAATTACGGTAAATATGGGGTAATTTTGGTATTCAGAGTGTAATTACTGGTAATTTGCGTAATCGACGGTAATTTTAGAATTTAGAGGGTAATAACAGGTGATTTGAGTAATTACGGTAATTGACAGTAATTTTTGTATTTATGAGGTAATCAATGGTTATGCCGGTAATTACGGTAAATATTGTACGATTATGGGTAATTTCGGTATTCACAAGGTAGTTAATGGTAATTCCGGTATTTACAGGGTAATTATGGGTAATTACGGGTAATTTTGGTAATAATCTGTAAATACATCGTGTGAGCCGCTGAAACGCGTGACATATGGCGGAATTGCTGAGAAATCAGCCCAGCCCGAGACCTCGTGTCGATGTTTAATGGTCAATTAACGCGCGTCGCGTTGACAAACGTAATTTACGGACGGCGTATTTGGCAAACAAATTTCAAAACGATTTTATTAGGCGTTATTGCAAACGTATGTTACGAGCCACTCGACGCGATTCCGATAATATTAAATTCTTTCGAAATGGAATTTCACTTCGTAGCGTAATCGCGTACGACGACGTGGCGCGAAACGAACGAAAGTATTTTTTCCTCTTTTGTCGACGACGAGGGCGTGAAAATTAAAAACGAATTTCGTCGAGGAGAAGAGGATAAATTTGCAAATGCTTTTTTTTGGCGCGTCGATGCGACATTACGTAGGAAGTTGTTACGTGTAGACGTACGCCACGTGAAGTATTATACACGTTCGACGGAAAATTGAGTTTTTCACCTTGATACACGTGTAAAAGGAAATATTTCATGTGCGTCGTATTATTTCCTCCTTTGATGAAATACCCTCGACGATTGGATTGTCGCGAAGATGAAAAGACGTACGTGGATTTTGCCTTTTTTTTTTCTTTTTTTTTTTGGGGAAATAGAAAACGACGCTGAATTGAGGTGAAATATATCGAAAAGGGATGTGTATTCGAGGGTGAAACTCAATTAAAAGTATGTAGTTTTTTCGATGATATTTTCGGAGAAAGATTGCGACCGAAGGTGAAAGGTGATTGGGAAATGCATATTGGATGCGAATGGAGAGCGCTTTAGAGAGTGTTGCATGGTGAAACTGCAGCTTCCTTTGTATTGTTGTCGGTGTAACGCGGTACAGCGGTACAGGATGTGTGAGCGTTTGTATGTGCTGTGATTCGACATGTAGATATTTCCGTTTTGTATAGAACCAGTTACACATTTCGGGTACCGGATCGCGATTTGCATAATGTGAAGTATATTTTTAGGGTAGCCGGAGGCGGGCGGGCGCGATGTGAAACGCGAAAGGAGTGAAATTGTGAACGGGAACGTGAATCGTAGAGAACGTGAAATTTTTTCCTGTTCCTCGAATAAGGAGACGCGGTTTGGCGCGGATGGTTTGATTTATTAATATTCTGGTCCGGCGAGTGGGGCGTGTACGGCAAGGAAAACGAGTTTGAATTTTTTCTCCTTTTTTTTGGGGGGGGGGGAATTGTAACGTGAGGCGAGATAGGTATGTCGATCGATTGACGAGCGTCTCGTGTGCGACGGAATTAGCAATGGTGGAAGACCTCTGGTGGCTATGGTGTGTGCTTTTATCGACCTTCGAAGTATGTTGCGCGGATTACGGATGGTCGGGCGGTGGTATTATTTAACGTGTTCGCTCAGTCGCGTTTATGTAAACCGCTTTCGAACCGGTCGAATCGCGTCATCTGTGGTGACCTTTTAAATACATTTTCGTAACTAAATTAATATCGCGTAGCGCCGTAGTACGTGGTGAGCGTCGTTCGTGTATGTGTGCGCGCGTCTGCATGTATTAATATCGATGTTCGTTTTACAGATGTACCGCCTGCTCCTAAAAATGGCGAATGGTACGGAAACGAGATCGCTCCTATTGGAGAACTTTTACTCGATATTTCCATTCAGCTGACCAAGAAGTAAGTGGTAGTTTGAATTTGGCACGAGCTTTGGTGTTGTATATTTTTCACGTCGTGTAAGAGGAACTCTCCCCCCCTTTCTATTTTTCAACCCAGGAGATCGTTAAGTAGTTGGAGAATACCGATGATTTTATGGGACGCATGATTCGTCATGTAGGAAAATTTGGAAATCGATTTTCCCCTTTGAAAAGTTTTTTTTGAAATGATCTGCCATCGTAGGTTGAAACGTAGAAATGCTTCATAACGCGTTGAATATGCGAGATAGGTGAAAGTTGTATATAACCTAATTTATCGATGTTGATGTGCACTACGAAACACATTATGTTGAAATTTTACCCATCTGCCGTAACAAAGGCGCTACAGGGCTGTGAAACTTGAAATGTCACCGTTCGTTGAATTCAAGTGATGAATGAAATTTACATACAAACGTTCCTGAAGGTCTTCTTGAGTGTTATCGAAACCATTATATGGTAATTTTACCTACCTGGTGTATCCACGGAGCTAGAATTCGTATTTTTCAAATGCCCTAGCGTCTTCAATTTGGGGCATTTGCGGAAAAAGCAAATGACTTTTTTCAAAGATCTCGAGTGCTAGCGAAAGTAGGGCGTGTTCTCCCTGTAAGCCCGAACACCCAAGATCCGGGGCGGCAGCTCGATAAAAAAGCAGCTTTCGGAAGTAGTGGCCAAAAAGGATGAATTATGCAACTAAGACCTACTGACTTGTGCAAACCAATAGTTGTGCAAAACGACCAAATTTATGAAAAGTTTGGTTAAAATTGCAAAAAAACTATCGAAATGTTGTTAAAATAGTCTAAAATCTATGAAAACTCGCTCACAAGTGCTACAAATTGCACAAAATTGTCAAAATGTTGTTAAAATTATTTCAAGTTGTTCAATACTTGCTCAAAATTGCATAGAAATTGTTGAATTGTTGTCAAACTGGTGTAAAATTGGTTTAAATTTTTATCAAAATACGTTAAAAATTACTTAAGCATGCACAAATTTGTCAAAATGTTGTCAAAATTGTGGAGAGATGTTCGATATATGCTCAAAATTGCATAAAAATTGTTAAAATGTTGTCGAAATAGTTTAAAATTGATCCAAACTTGTTTGAAATTGATCGAAATTCGTTTGAAATTGCTTTACAATGAAAAAATTGGTCGAAATTTTGTTAAACTTGTTTGAAATTGATCAATATTTGCTCAAAATTGAACAAAAGATGTGCAAAATGATTAAATTGATGAAAATTTTAGTTAAAATTGCAAAAAACTATCGAAATGTTGTTAAAATAGTCTAAAATCTATAAAAACTCGCTCACAAGTGCTACAAATTGCACAAAATTGTCAAAATGTTGTTAAAATTATTTCAAGTTGTTCAATACTTGCTCAAAATTGCATAGAAATTGTTGAATTGTTGTCAAACTGGTGTAAAATTGGTTTAAATTTTTATCAAAATACGTTAAAAATTACTTAAGCATGCACAAATTTGTCAAAATGTCGTTAAAATTGTGGAAAGATGTTTGATATGTGCTCAAAATTGCATAAAAATTGTTATAATGTTGTCGAAATAGTTTAAAATTGATCCAAATTTGTTTGAAATTTATCGAAATTCGCTTGAAATTGCATTACAATGAAAAAATTGGTCGAAATTTTGTTAAACATGTTTGAAATTGATTAATATTTGCTCAAAAATGAACAAAAGATGTGCAAAATTATTAAATTGATGAAAATTTTAGTTAAAATTGCAAAAAACTATCAAAATGTTATTGAAGTAGTTTAGAATCGATCAAATTTGTTTAAAATTTCGCATAATTGTCAAAATGCTGTTAAAATTGTTTAAAATTTTTTTATATTTATGCAAAATTGCATAAAATCTGTTGAAATATTGTTAAAATAGTTCAAAATTTATCTAAATACGATTAAAATTGCTTAAAAATGCGCAAATTTGTCAACATGTTGTTAAAATTGTTCAATATTTGCACGAAATTGCTTAAAAACTGGTAAAACGTTGTTAAATTAGTTGAAAAAAGAACAAAATTTGTTTAAAATTGCTTAACAATGTACAAATTTTTTAATACATTGTTTGAAATTTATTCATATTCGCTCAAAATTGCACAAAACATGTGCAAAAGGATTAAATTGATGAAAATTTTGTTTAAAATGCAGAAAAATAACAAAATTGATTAAATTTTGACGATTTTGTGTACGTTTAAGCAATTTTAAACAAATTTTTCGATTTTAAATATTTCAATTTTTTAATCATTTTTATACAATTTTGCGAAGATATTGAACAATTTCAAAAAATTTCAACAACATTTTGACAACATTGCGCAGCTTTTATGCAATTTTTTGCAAATACTGAACAATTTTAACAACATTTTTACCATTTTTTGCAATTTTAAACAAATTTTAATAAATTTTGTACTATTTTAACTTCGTTTTGACAGTTTTTATGCAATTTTATGCAAATATTGAGCAATTTTTAACAACATTTGGTCAATTTTGAGCATTTTTAAGTAATTTCAAACAAATTTTCATCGATTTCAAAGTATTGAAATAATATTTTAACAGTTTTTATACAATTTTATGCAAATATTGAACAATTTTAACCACATTTGGTCAATTTTGTGCATTTTTAAGTAATTTCAAACAAATTCTCATCGATTACACACTATTGAAACAATATTTTAACAGTTTTTATGCAATTTTGTACAAATATTGATAACTTTCAAACCACTTTAACAACATTTTATCAATTTTGCGCAATTTTAAACAAATTTTGATCAATTTTTAACTATTTTAACCGTTTTTATGCAATTTCGCTCAAATATTTAACAATTTTAAACAATTTTAACAACATTTTGACAATTTTCATGAAATTTCAAGGAGTTATTAAACGATTTTGAACAGTTTTAACAACATTTTAACGGTTTTGTGCAATTTTAAGCCATTTTAATCATATTTTGATTGGTTCTACATTATTTAAATAACATTTTAGAGCAAATGTTGAACAACCGAACGATTTTAACAATACTTTGATGACTTTGTGAAATGTTAAACAAATATTACGCAACTTCAAACAATATTAACATCATTTTGGCATTGAAATATAGACATATCTCGATAAATACTGTAAAATAGATATGTGAAAATTTCACTCAGAAGGTGTATTCAAAGCGCTGCAATTTTATGAAATTTTTAAACGGTGGTAATTCTTAGAATGTGATAGAGGAAATTTGCATATTCACTATTTTATTCTACGTAACCAGGTCAGTAATAAAGGTTATATGTAAATAGCCATCTCTGGTATTCAAGGAGTTATTGGACTTTGTAAATTTCGATTAATTGTCACTCCACCGTACGAGTAAATTTCTCGCATGAGTCATACCTTGAGTAGTATTGAGTCACGCGTAAAATTCGCTTATCGAGTTATTAATATCGAGAAAATGGTGGTAATTCGTAATTACTCGATTATTCGTCGTCGATTAGTTTGAAAAAATTAATTTTCGTAGAATTATCGACGTCCGGTACGATGACGTGGTGGACGTGAAAATAGGTAGTTCGCGTTGGAGCTTGTGCAATCACGAAATTCACCGGTGCACCGATGTAGTTGCATGGTACAGGAATTAATTTCGTTTTTGAGGACGTATTTAGTACTTAAAATGTATATAATGATAATGGAATTGCATCATTCGTCGAATTATTAAGCGATTTTGTAACATACGGAGCAGGCGTTCTAACAAATTCACCAAGGTTATCTAGGTATGCATCCGTTTGCCAAGTCCTGCCCTCCTTGTCCCCCCGGTTCCTCTAATTTGTCGCGTCTTCGTTAAATATTAACACGTATTTAAGGTATTTTTATTAGTAATTTAATACGTGTGTTTGTTGTTTTTTCTCTAATGGGGAAGAATGCGGTGGCGTTAGTTTGGAAATACTCGTAATTCCATTATTTGCATTTTTGTTTGCTTTTGGTTGGATTGTAAAGTATAGGTGTATAGGGAGGTATTTTTTTGGGATGACGCCGCGCCCACGCACAGATCCCCAAGTAAATGTCTGCAGATGCGTGCCGGAAAATACTGGAAATATTGTTCAGCTTGTTAATCTCAACTGAAAGTTTCACTAGCTTGCTGTGATAATGTGAATTAGCGAGCTTTTGAGACTTTTTGTTGTGTAATTTATGATCTCGATGTGGTCAAGAAATCGATATAAAGCCGAGCAGATAACGGCCAAGAAATGTGGTGGGCGTAATGTAGGGATTATTGTTACTTTTTTTTTTTCGTCGTCTCTAAATTATAAAATTTATTATATTTAGAGTTAGAAATTGTAAATATTTATACACATAATGCACCATTTTTTTAAAGCCTTTCACCAATTTGTATTTTGTTGTGTATAAATGATATTATTAAAGCTCGTGTGTTTTTCGAGAGCTTTTTTAATTTAAATAAGGAAGATGTTGTTTTTTTCTAGTGACAATCATCCCTTATGTCGAATGTAATACTGTTTTGGTATTGTGATTGTAAAAAATTTCGGATCGTAGATCATACTTATACTTCCAGTATTAACCGTCAATCATGAACAGACATTACTTGGGAATTTTTTTCTGAGGTATGATTTTTTTGAGTTTTTTATTTATTGCATGCGTGGAAATTTTCCAAGCTCGTGTAATAATATCCGAAATTTTTTATTACCAAAACAGTACGCGAAGGGTTAATGTGCATGAATTTTTTGAATATTTTTTGTCTAGAGTTATATTTAATTTTGTATTGGATAAATAAAGCATTGTATTGATTTAATTTATTTGTTTAGGTAAATGTTTATTTTAAGAATGTATTGGTATTTTTGAACGGAATTTTTACCTGTGTGAAGGTTATTTTTTTTGAACGAAATGGAAGTTTTTGTTTTAATAGAAACAGATGAAATTATCGAATTGATTCGGTAGAATATCATTTATTATTACATAATTTAGAAAAAAATATACTGTGTGTTTGATTTGAGTAGTCACGAAAATTGTAATTATGGGAAATGACTTTTTTTGATATAAAATAGAAAATTGGCAACACTTATTTTTGAATAAAATTTTCTTGCATTATATCACTTCGTAAAGATGATAATTTACATTTGACTCATTTCGTCATTTTGATCACAAATGATCACCTGTGGTAGAATCGAACGAGAGTCATTTTATTACGATCAGTAGGTCGAATCACTCGAAAGATTCGTTCATCGGTGATTCGTTCGTGAATATTCAAGTTATTGGAAAGTTCGCTTTAACGTAATTTTCATATAAAAGTAAATTTTGGAAAATTGAGAAGTCGTTCGTAAACGATTCGTTCATATGATGGAATCGTTCACGAACGAACGTTCTTATTTTTAACGAATCAGTTCGAATTAGCTTTTAGGCGATTTTTGTTTCAAATTGTTCAATTATCGGTGAACGATTTGCTCAAATTGGTGAATATCGTTCGCAAACGATTCGTTCATGTGATAGAATCGTTTATGAACGAACGTTCATATTTTTAACGAATCAGTTTGAATCAGCTTTTAGGCGATTTTTGTTTCAAATTTTTTGATTATCGGTGAACGATTTGCTCAAATTGGTGAATATCGTTCGCAAACGATTCGTTCATATGATGGAATCGTTTATGAACAAACGTTCATATTTTTAACGAATCAGTTTGAATCAGCTTTTAGGCGATTTTTGTTTCAAATTTTTCGATTATCGGTGAACGATTTGCTCAAATTGTGGAATATCGTTTGCGAACGATTTGGTCACGAGATGAAATTGACTAAGAAATACATGAATTTAATCTTTGAATCGTTTTTTTCTCAAAATGTTTCGTTTGTTGAGGAATTATTCTCTGAAATTATCGAATATAGTTCGCGAACGAACGTTAATGTTGTCTAAATATCAATTTGAATCAATTTTCAAATTTTTGTTTCAAATTGCTCAATTACTGGTGAACGATTTGTTCAAATTGTTGGATATCGTTCGCGAACTATTCGTTCACAAAATTAAATTGATTAAGAAACACGAGAATTTAATTTTTTAATCGTTTTTTTTCTGGATATTTCGTTTGTTCGTGAATCGTTTACCAAAATTATCAACTACCGTTCGCGAACGAACGTTTATGTTATATAACAAATCAACTTGAATCAATTTTTAGGCAATTTTTGTTCCAGATTGCTCAATTTTTAGTAAACGATTTGCTCAACGTGTTGTAAACCGTTCGCGAACGATTTGTTCATGAAATAAAATTAAGGAATATGCAAATTCAATTTTTAATCGTTTTTTTTAAATGTGTTTCGTTCGTTGGTGAAATATTTACCTAAATTATCGAATATCGTTCGCGAACGATTCGTTTTCAGAATGAAAGTGATTAAGAAACTTTAAAATTCTGTTTCTTAATTTTTTTTTTTCAAGATGTTTCGCTCGTTTGTGAATTATTTACTTATGTTGTCGAATATTGTTCGCGAACGATCCGTTCAAAAAACATAATTTATTAAGAGACGTTCAATTTTGAATTTTTAAATTAAAAAAAAATGATTTGTTGGCTGGTGAATTATCTACCAAAATTATCGACATCGTTCGTGAACGATTCTTTGAAGGGGTTTTCAAACAAACAAAAACGTCGGAAATGCTTTTTGCGATATTGCTTGAAAATATGGAAAATATCGTTCACGAACGTTTATTTGAAATATGATGCGAGTCACTTGAAGTATCTTTGTTGAGTTTAATGAAGAAAACGAGACAAATTTTCAATAAGCAGTGTTGCCAATGTATTCGCATGCGTGAAAAACGTATTTCTTCTCGAATCGATAGAACACACAGTATATATGTATGTTAATTTTACAAATTAATTACCGTAAATGTTTAACAAGCATTTTTACATGTATTCTAAACAATTTCTTTGCGTCTCGCGTCGTCATCTCATAAAACGCGATAAATTTGGCAACGTCGATATTCAAATTAAATTCACAAATCAGTTGGTTATTTCGTTTTGGGCGATATGACATCATCGCCGAAGTGTTCGCGTGATATTCGCGGTGTAATTTTTTTCTATATTTGGTCGTCCGACCCTGGTAACCCGCGAGTACAACTTGATCGACGTGACGTTGCCAAATGTCCGCGTGATTCTATTTTTATCACGAAAAATACCGGTGACCGGTTGGAGTTGAAATTTCGACGGAAAAACCTCATTTCTAATTGATTTGTTTGTTTGTCGCAGCCAGACATCGCGGTGACGATGCTTTAATCTCGATATACGCTCGCAGACTCGATGCGTAATTTTTTCAGCTTATCGCGAACCGCGCCCCCTCGCGCGTTTTATTTAATTGGAAAGTAATCCCGAATACCATTGTTTTTATACAGTTACGGTTTAACGTACGAAGAAGTGGAGAAAGGGTTACCGCGTATCGATACATCTCGCACGTTGATCAGGGAAGTATGCCCGGCGTATTTAGCCAACGTCGAATGTAAACCGGGAAAATACCGACGTTACGATGGCCTTTGTAATAACGCCGACCATCCTACATGGGGCGCCACAAATACACCTTTTCAAAGGTTCGAATATTTTCTCATTTATGCGCAAACAATCGCTAAGGGGGATTTGCCAACAGGTTGGTTAGTCCGTTGTTCTCCGACGGTATGAGTGCTCCTCGAGTCAGCGTCCAAGGTACGTCTTTGCCTCCTGCTAGGATCGTCTCGAGAACCATGCATCCCGATGAAGGATATCACGAACATGCGGCCACAATTATGATCATCGCTTTTGGACAATTCATGGATCATGATTTTACTCTTATGGGAACTCCCTTAGGTTGGTAAGCAAACGCGACATCTGTAAGAACAAATAACCAAGTATAATTTTACAGATCCGGTTAATAAAAACGAACCCGAAGAATGTTGTAATCGTCCGCCTCATTTGAAGAATCCATATTGCATGGAAATACCCGTCCCCGAAGATGATTACTTTTATAGGAAATATAAAGTTAAATGCATCGATTTCGTTAGGGCTTTCCCAAGCGTTCGACCAGGGTGTAAATTAGGTAGGTATTATAACTAGGGAATTTTCCGATGAGCAATCATCATGATGTTCTTTTCAGGATCTCGTCTACCGTTCAATACACTAACCGGCGTCATCGACGCTAACACCGTTTACGGCGTTAAAGAAAGCTTCGCTAGGTAATTTAGTCATATTTAGCGTATTTCCGTACGTATTCTAATTTCACCTCCGCGCAGACATCTCAGAGCCGGATATGGCGGTTTGATGAGAACGAATCCGGTATTCAGCGAATTTGGTCTTAAGGATTTACTACCGTTGAAATTAGACATCCCAGATGAAGGATGCACGCGTAGCAATAGATCTCAGTTTTGTTTCGACGCCGGTGAAATTCGAGTCAACGAGCAGCTCATTTTGACCACCATGCATACGTTGTGGACCCGCGAACACAACAGGGTCGCGAGTAAATTAGCGCAGATCAATCCGCATTGGGATGATGAGACTTTATATCAAGTATACGATCAATATTAAGTTATTTCGTACTCGTTCCTGCGCAGATTCTATATTCGGAGATTTTTACAGGAATCTAGACGCATTATTATTGCCGAAATTCAACATATCACCTTTAACGAATTTCTGCCCATACTTTTAGGCAAAGAGATCATGGAGAAGTTTGGATTGGTGTTGCAGAAAGAGGTTCGTATTTACGATGCGTGATGATTGAAGTTTTTCACCTTCGAATTTTGATTATTGAAAAAATTCCATTCATAAGCAAACCGAATGTCAAGGTTGTGATTTTTTATTTAGGACAGGGGGAGGGGGAAGCGAGTACCAATATTGTATTTGTGAATCGATGAGTTGAAATATGACTTTTTGGAAATTATTTATATTTTTTTCTCAATTTTACATCTTTATTTACTCTCTTATTTTCCAATATTTAGTATTTTATATGTGGTTGTCAATTTTTTTGAAATTCTGTATGATTATTTTGTTTTAGCATTTTTTTCTTTATCTGAGTACAATATTTTTGCAAGAAATTTTAATCATAATTTTAAAATCAATAGGTTACTAATTTTTTCACAAATTCTTTTTTTTTTAATATTTTTATCGCAATTTTTCTATTAAGTATTTTTTTCAATTTTTTACAATGCTTTTCATATATATATTTTTTTTGTGGAAAAAAAGTTCATTGGGAGTTTTTGATCAACTGGTAGTAAAAGTAGTAAAAGTAATAAAAAAATAGAAAATTCAGTCAAAATTCTAAGAAAAGTAATAAAATCCAAAAAACCAAAGACGCGAAATATTTTCGAAAAAATTACAAAATTTACATGGTTGTTGTTAGTTTTTTTTGTATTTTTTTTATAAGCATTATAATACATTCATTTTTTTTTTTAATTTGAAATTTTTTCTGTAATGTGTAATAAAAAAGTCAATTAATTAAAAATTCCAGTAGTGAAATTCGAACTTGTGGAGTAGCGGTAGAGGGAAGGGGGGAAGAAGAGATGTCTAATTGAGAGAGTTACGAAAATTTGGTATAAAAAATAATCATAATATCCTCAGTGTTTTGTTTTTTTTCGAATTTTTGAGAAACATTTCTTCATATTTTTTTATTTTACAGAAAAAATGTTTATAATTTTTGGATATTTTAATAAGAGAATTACATTTATTATTATTTTAACGTGCCATATACAATCCTGCGGTTAGTTTTGAAAATATTTATTCTGATTTATTTATTTTATATTTTTTTTGTGTAATTGTTTTTTTTTTCAAGTTATGAAAAATAGTTTTTCTATTTTCAAAAAACGTTTTTTCATTTTTTTATTTGACAGAAGAAATGATTATAACGATTTTTATGTTACACAAAATTTTATTCTTTATCATTGCTGGAAATTTCGATTTGGGGGGGGGTATGATTTTATCAGTATTTTGTTTTTTTGGGGGGGGGGGAATTTTCTTCATATTTTTTTGTTGGAAAAATGCTCATAATTCTGGGTTTTTAATAAGTAAAAATAATTTTTTGAAAATTTTTGTCGTGATTTCCCTTTTTTTTCAATTTTTTCGCGTTATTTTTCTTTTATTTTTTATTTATTTTTTTTATTTTTTACATGAGTTTTTTTTTCGGTGAATTATTCGCAGAAATATGTTGATCATTGAATTTTTATAATTTTTCTGAAATTTTTGTCTTCTGACTTTTCACTTGAGAATTAATTTTTTTGTTGAATATTAATTTTGGAATTTTAATTCTAATAATGTGAAATTTCGTTTTCTGAAATCAGGGATATTGGGACGGATACGACCCAGAAGTGAATCCATCGGTTATCGACGCCTTTTCCGCGGCCGCCTTCCGTTTCGGACACACTTTACTACCTACATCGGTGGAACGTTGGAGTAAAGCTCACAAATTCATTGGTAAATTCGCCGATCTTGTGATATTTCAGAAACTTGGATGTTTTGCGTGTTAATGGGGAAATTTGTATTTCAGCATCAAAGAGATTATCAGACTTAATCAGAAGACCATTCGATTTATATCGCGCTGGGGTATTCGACGAATACATAATGGGCTTACTGAATCAAGTCGCTCAAGCTATGGATGACTCAGTAACTCAAGAAGTAAGTTCAAACGTGTTCAAGGAACAATGGACAAATTACACAGTGATTTATTCCAGGTAACTAACAATTTATTCAAAAAAGTCGGCCAGCATCATGGCTTAGATTTGGTGGCTTTTAATATGCAACGCGGTCGCGATTTCGGATTACCTGGGTACATGGAATTCCGTAAATTCTGCGGTCTCCCGGAGGCGGATTCATTCGACGGGATGTTCGGAGCTATGCCTAACTCAACGGTGAACAGATACTCGTCCATTTACTCGTAAGTTAGGCGATCACTTTGTTACTCGTTATGGGTCTAATGACGACGTCGGTTAACAGGAGCACATGGGATATCGATTTATGGTCCGGAGGCGTATCGGAGCGTCCATTACCTGGTAGCATGACCGGACCTACTTTCGCGTGCATCATCGCCACTCAGTTCAGTTACGCGAGACGAGGCGACAGATTCTGGTACGAATTACCAAATCAACCGTCGTCTTTTTCTCCTGGTACGTGAAATGTTTCTAATTTGCTATTAAAGGACGTACCATTAATGGTGTTGTGTTGCAGAACAATTGCAAGAAATCAGGAAAGCCAGATTGGCTCGTGTTGTTTGTGATAATACCGATTTAATCGATACTATACAATTATGGCCTATCGTGTTACCCGATCATGAAATGTAAGCTTTATAATAAATCGAGCTATGTTACGAATACTAATTCTGTGCGTATTTCAGTAATCCTCGAGTACCTTGTAGAAGCGGTGTGATTCCGAGTATGGATTTAACAAAATGGGCCGATTTTAGCGGCCTGCCCACAGGAAACGTAGCATTTAGTCATCAAACCATCGCGAAATGATCTGTAGTATTTATAATTAGCCATATGTCGTTACCCCGTTCTTCTTCCCTTGTGCCAACATTTTCGTTATTCAAAATACGCGCTAGTTTTGTATTTTTGTATCCCGATGAATTACCCGGTTCGTAGTTATAAGTTTATTTAATCAAATGTTGATTTGTTTTTATTATCGGCACCGTTGGCATTTTTATCGTGTAGTTTAAATTTAGCGTTAAGACATGTTGTGATTATTTCTAGGGTGTTTTCCTTTTTTTTTTTGTAACTTTAAGCCAACGACGTATTCCGTCCGTATTTCTTAGTTTTAAGGAAACTGTTCACTTAGAACGATTCTGAATCTCATATCCTCAGTAGGTATCTCGTTCCATTATTACGGTTTTTTTACTTTTTCGTGATCGTTTGGAAAATTAGTAATGGTGTTGTAATGAGGCAATTTTGCATGTTTCGGAAACGTTCTAGAAACTCAGTGTCGCTTCATTATGGTTGTTGAATTTTTGAATAATAAATTATTACTTAACGGAATAAAAGTTGTTTATTTCATGAAAGTTGCAATTGCATCAGTATCTCGTCTCTCAAATTCCTCTCCCCTTCGAAAAAAAATAACGAACGTTTAAAAGTACTAAGTTATTTGTACGATTGTGAACTTTCATTAATATGTAATGTGTTATAAAAGCATTAAATGCGATGTGTATGTTAATGTAGAATAATTAAACTAATGAGCATTCTATTTGTCGTTTCATTTAATTGTTTAATAGGCGTGATAATGAACGCTGGAACGTAACGTGAGACATTGAACTTCGTCTATTTTCACCGAATTCGTTTTCACATTTATTTCTCTTTCTAAATGATCTTTAGCTTTATTTAATGAAAGTAATGTCGCTTGAGCCTAGAAATATACTGTAAGTAATGGTTCTGTTTGAAAAGAAGCATATTCGTACCAAGGAATACTTGTTTGTTAAAGTACTACATGTGTTTTCTAGTTTATGAAATTCTTCCATGAGTTTGTTTTCTACTTCGTCTCTGTAAAAAATTCACGTAAATATTCGTATTTATGAAAAACGAAGCAAAATTACTTTCGTAGTTCAGGATGTAAAGCTTTGATTCTGTTATTCAAACGTATTTGAACAACATTCATATAAGGTTCTTTTTCAGCCATCGCGTTCTCTAATTCTTTCATGTTTTGTTTCATTTGTAAAATTTGTTCGTTAATCTGTCGATTTATAATTATTAATGATTGAAGTGAAACAGAAATAAGAGTACAACCTTCGACAATTGTTTTTCCAAATTGTTTTTTGCATCTTTATAGTAAGCGACGCGTTTTTGAAATATTTCATTGCAAGAGTTATGCTGATTTATCAAATCTTTGGTTTTGCTTGCTAGAAGTTCATCTGCTCGGAATCTCAGTTGACGACCGTTTTTTATGCTAATACGAGATTTATTCATTAAATATTCCGATTTATCTTGCCATTCTAATTGATCTAGATCGTTTACTAAATCTCTAAAGAGGAATTCGTGATTAGGAAGAGATTAATTTCGATAATTTGGTCGCATCTAGGAAGTATTCAAAAGTGAAATTTACTTGTTATATTTCGGTATCGAATTGAAATCCAAGGTACATAAATCTGTTATTTTAGTATTGACATTTTGTTTTTCAACCATCAAAGCTGATTCTTTATTTTGGAAATCTCGTTCTAACGAATAAATTAGAGATCTGTATTCTCTAAGTTGTTCTCGAACTTTGGCGAATAATTCGTCGAATAAATTCCTCGTTTCTTCGATAAGTTTGATTTCAGCGTGAAGTTGATTTTCTACGTTATCTTTACGTAAATCTTCACCCATTCTGTCTTCCCTATTTGTAATTATAATTTACGTTAATGAGTCGATATCGATTCGAATATCTTACCTGGTTTCTAAACATCTCAAAGATATTTGCTTCGGGTATTCTAAAGAATTTTTGGTTTGTTGGAGACGATCTTGAAACGGTATCAATAGGTTCATCTCATGGTTCAAGTTATTTTTATGCGTGAGTAATTCGGCACGATAATATTCCAAGTTTTGAAGCTTTTTTGATAATTCATAATCTACGGCTCGTTTATTGTGTTCAGTGATAAAACTGGTTTCTAGTTTGGTTCGATTACAATCGGCTAATACTTTGGAGGAGATCACGAATTCCATGATGCGGAGTTTATCTTTCTTCGAGATGTTTATCGTGATTACCGAGGTTACCTGGTTACCGAATAAACGAATGAATGGATCGGTTAATGGGCTGAATAAGGGAATACTATGTTGCCTTGTGTTGGTAGATAATGTTTAACGAATGTGTTGATGTAGCAGAAATATACAATACAATTGCGAGATTCCTTTGTAGCGTAAAATAACGGAATATAATGATACTATAGGGTACGAATGTCGATATGGAAAGTGCAGCTATTTGAATAACATTGTTTGACTTCGTAAGCATTTTTGTTCGTAGATATTTTCACCCTATTTTGCGTTCTGGAAATTATTCGCTAAAATAACGCGAATTCATTTACACGAATTTGCGTCATTTCGGTGAATAATGATCAAAATGAAAAACTAATCACGCCGTTTGATTTGGCGTCCTAAAAACTCCCCGAAATCACCATTCATTCACCTTAATTAGCTCCAGCATCCGCGGAAAATAATTCCAAAGATTTGTCATTTTCACTGATATGAGGGTCACACTGATTTCTATTGTTATTAGCTCGTTATCAGTAACTTCATCAATTAGCGTTAATTACTCTTGATTGCGTGAATATATTGGAAAAATTCAAACAGATTTGCAATCACGGGAAAAAACTGAAGAGTTTGATACCACTCTCAATCCCCAAATTAGAAATTTTTTTCGAAATTTTCAATTTTGAACTTCCAAAAAAAAAGGCGGCTGTTAAAGTAACATTAACGTATGTACGTAAATTTGTTTATTTTTATTTTGGATCCAGAAGGGCTACGAAGGCAAGAAAAAGGTCAAATTACAGATTATCGATCTCGCTGATTACGAATCAGACCTCAAAGACACGCCATTCCCCAGGAAAATCCGAGATCGGACTTCGACTGGATGGTCCGTACGGACTAGGGTAAAACTGATGGCGGAAATCGATTCTACGGGTCCGAAAACCTGAATTTTGACTCTTCACGCGCCTTCTTACACCTGGTGGGACCCAAAATAAACGAATTTTGCGCGCTAGTCCTAATTTCTGGCTTCTGGCTTCACCGAAGCGCTCCATGTTAATATTTTAAGAACTAAACTTTCTCAAGTCGCTCAGTATCGCTCTCTACAGTTGAAATAAACTTCGCTACGATACTTTTTCATTCAACCGATCTGGCTGCACTGTCCATATCAATTCATTAAATTTCACAATTTCACATTCATTCTAATCAGTATGTTTTGTTTTGACTCTCGGTTTGTAAATATGATATTATTTGACGAAATTGTCAATCATATTGGAAATTATTCAGTTATGATTCGGAATAATCGCGTTAACTAATGTGTTCGCCTTTAAAACGCGTTGTAAAAATCGTAACATGAGGTGCTTCAGTTTATTGTTCTGATAACCGTTTGTGCATCGTATGATCTAGAAACCATGCCAGCTTTAATTGGAGTTAATGAATTCGTAGACGAAACCAGGGATGACTATAATTCACCAACGACATCGACTTTTGTGTCGCGAATGGCACAATGTCGAAATACCATCGCTGTTCTGGAAGAGGTTAATATTGCATTTTTATAATTCGCGTAAACGTAGGTGTGTTCGATATAATTGATCGAAAATCATCATTGATAAATCTCAATGAACTCGTATACGAATTTACTACTAGTTGAAAGTAACGTTTATTTAATTGATATAGTAAGCGATTCTATTGTTCTGTGTGTTTGCTTACGGCAGCATTGTTTTCTTTACCAAGAGTAGTCTAAGTTTCGGCCATAACATTACGAAGGTATTATGTAATTTATACCGAATTTTATAACCGTCGTGAGAATAATTACTACGGATTTCATGTTTTCGGCATTTTATAATTATGCAATCTCGATTGTGTTTTAAAAGCTCGAAATTAATGTTTCCTGTTTATGGTGCTTCGATAAAATCGTATTCAATGGCAAGGTCGCGATGCGAAATGATTTTCCAAAACGTGACATATGTGTTTCGTGGTTGAACAGAAATACCGCTATTTTCTCGTACAATTATAACGAAGATGATATTAATTCAATTAGTCGCTCATAAGTTCCGTTTCCGTTCGTCGTATCATTTTACCTTATTTCCGTTTGTATTCCCCTTCTAATGTATTTTCTTCTGTTTACAGACTTTGGATTACGACAGAGATGCTTTGACGAAAATGCGAAAAGCCATTAAAGCCATTCATAACTCGGGCAATTGTAAGTTAAAGAAATAAATCACATCATTAATCATAGAAAGAATCCGTTGCTCGGTACTGAACGATGCGTGAGATTTTTATTGAAAACTTCGGTGTCATTTTTGTCGCCATTTTCACGACGTACTGGTTCGTGCCGGAGTAATGAAGTTGTCGTGATGGGTGAGAAAAATCGATCAAACGGTGTCGAAAACTTGAGAAAGTCCGGATTTTCTGCAACTCGGTCGTACTACGTCACGGAATAATTTTACACGAGAGTCGAAAAAACTAAGCTTGTTAAATGGTTAAGTTTAAACATGTACTAATATTTTCAACAATCACGTGTCGTTAGCCAGCTGCGTCAGCGTTGCCAAATGTATTTGCGTTACGATGTGAAATTTTCACGCTTTTATTACCGTCTAATTAAAATTTTTAAGCGACCGAGTAATCGAAAATACCACCGAAGTGTTCGAAAAACCGTGCCAAGTGATTTTCCGATTATTTTCAGCATCTCGCGAGTTATACATCGTTGAAAAATTATTAATGAGGGGTATTGTAAACCGATTGGTAATTTAGCGTGAAAAATACGTTGGTTCTTTATGTTATTCCAAACGTATTTTTTTTTTACGAAATTACCTAAATCGTGAAGATATTTTTGTACGAATATGGAATAGTTTCGCGGACGAATGTCGAATGCGTAATTTGATGTTTATTTGTCGTCGTAATGATGTCATCGTTTAAAGCCGATTTTCCAAATAGGAATTATAATCTTCTTAAAATCAACCTATACAAAGGAATTTGATATGTTTTGTACTTAGGAGCTCGAATTCGAAAATACATAGAAAACGCGATGTAATTGTAGTATCTTTGGTACTTTTTGTGTATTGCAACATTGCCGATGTTACGATTTATACAAATAGAATGTATTTTTGTTGAATTGAATGCTTCGGTATAATAATCGGATACCGTTGTATTTCTCATTTGCATTCAAAAAGGTCTTTCGAGCAATTTGGCATTTGTAATATTTTGTTGATAATCGAAATGAGAAAAATTGCGTGTTTAAATCTGCAGCAGAATATTTGCTGATTGGATTTCAAAACCGAAGAATTTTTCATAATGCGACGTTGCCAATAATACGGTTTGTTCTTGATCGAGCGTAAAATGGCAACGTTTGACGATTTTATACAAATTACTTGCCATTAAAAAAGTTAGTGAAAAAATAAAATAAAGTAATAAGACAATATTGAAAATATAAAAAAAAAAATGAGAGAAGAATTAGAAATGACCAAGAATTCAACATTTTGTATTTCCTATAATATTCAAATTAGGTAAAAAGTTCATATAACTAATTTTATTCCTTGTGTCAAGTGCAGTATAATGTATTAATCGGATTTTGAAATTAGCGAAATTGTTTGAATGCGGCGTTGCCAACAATACAGTTTATATGGTGAATTAATCTTATTAATAATTAGAGCAGTTGAAAATTTAATGGTTGTATATGAAGTTACGAGGTTCTTGATATTATGAAATTTTTATGCTTAAAATCAAAATCTCTCAAGAATTCGACTCATTCTGGGATTTTAAAATTTTATACCTCCTGAAATATTCAAGTTAGGCAAAAAATTCACATAACTAATTCCACTCTTTGAATCAAGTGCAGTATAATGTATTAATTGGATTTCAAAATTGACGAAATTTTTTGTACGCGGTGTTGCCAATAATATGGTTCATATTGTGAATTGATTGAATACGTGATGAGAGCAGTTGAAAATTTGATGATTGTCTGAAGTTGTGAGGTTTTTGATGTTATACGCAAAATTTCTATGTTCAAAATCAAAATCCTTCCTGAATTCGGCTTATCCTTTGAACTTATGACTTTATATCTCCTGAAATATTCAAGATAGGCAAAAATTACATATAACTAATTTCGTTTCTCACACCAAGTACGATATAACTCATCAGTTGAATTTTAAAATTAACGCGATTTTGCATATGCGACGTTGCCAATAATACGTTTTATACAGTAAATTTGTCGTATAAAGTAAAATTATGACATAAAAACGATATTTTTTTGAATTTCTCACAAAATTTTCATGTTACTGCTTTCATAAAAAAATACTCAAGTTTAGCCCGTTGGTTCAGTTCTATTATGAACGATTTTGAAATAAGATTTAACAGTTTTAGTGGAGCATAATAAGTTAAAAATTAATGAAATGTGAAATTATTCGATTGCATGAAGGAATTATCAAATCCTAATTACTATTTATTACTCGCTACATTAACGAAACCGCTATTGCGTGTTTCTTTTCATCTTCTAACTAAAAGTTTGGAGTTATATAGCTCATTAAATATAGGAAATATTAAAAATATATTCATTTTTTTTTCATAAGTTGAAAGCAGTTCCACAAAGGACGTGATTTTTTCCCGAACTTGAATAACTCGAAACTTTAACATATGCAATGTTGCCAATAATACACTTTATTTATTTAATATCAATTTAATGATGACTTACCGAGTATCATAACTTCGTCGTGGTCTTAAAATGCACTTTTTTGTACTCAAGAACAAGTACTTCAACTTTCATGTGACATTTCTTCGAAAAAAAAATTCTCACGAGATGTTTTCGGGATGGAAAACGCAAATGCGACGTTGCCAATAATTCATTTTCCGTTGAAAATTACTCCAACACGAAAAAATCAAGTAAATGGCAGTTTTATTAGTAAACTTGATGGTAGTAGTTATGTTCTATGAATTATGTCCTATGCGCAAATTGCCTATTTTGAAAATTAAAGGAGCTATAAAATTTCCATATTGCGTAATTCCTCTGGTATCAATTTTGGGTAAATTTTCCATATAACTTGTTTTATTCCACGTGTCGAGTTACGTTGCATTTCATCATCGAATATTTCATTCGGCTACTCCCCCCCCCCCCTTCAACACTTTCAGTCACTAATTTCGCAATTTCTAACGCCGATTTCAAATATTTTCGTTTCTCTTCGTAGTCGACGACGACGGTATTTATAAATATGCAAATGAAAAACTATCACGTGAACGTTACCATAAGTTCAATATTGCAACGATCGTAATAACGTCGAAGTTTCCTAATTTGTAAAAATTTACGAAGAATTAGTGATTTTTTTTGTATCGAAGTACGAGTCGTACATAATAATAGTCATCGATCGCGCATTTTGCTGGTTTTAATTACGCGCTAGTTCGACTCGTCCGTAAAAGGTTTTATCGTCCGATGAATAAAAAGCTCGAAAGTACGATAACCTTGAAAATTTTGGCGAATTACGAAAAAGTCGCCGAATACAGGTAGCACGCCATGATCGAGGATTGTGGACGGCACGTACAATGGGTTTTTTAATTAAGAATATTAGCGCTTCGGTGCAGATCGAGTGTAATTTCATGTAACATTGTTTATGGCGGCGTACTCGCTCGTGTATACAATAATTCACGCGATTTTAAGCACGAATTAGTCCGGTTACGCGACTTGATCACGTGGTTTAGCGAAAAGTCAGCTAGGAAGTAGTACTTTAATTAATAGTAATTTTCTAGACGATACGTGAAATTTTACGCCGTAGTGGGCTCACGATATTCGATGGGGTTTTAATTTTTCGCGTTTTGTGTGATTTACAGCTCATACGGATAACGAAGTGTATTTCTCCAGAGCGCTGGAACGGATCGGAGGAAATGCCATGCATCGTGATCAAGAGCCGGATATCGGCACGGCTTTCTTGAAATTCGCCGTCGTCACTAAGGAGCTGTCCGCTTTGATGAAGACGTTGGTGAGTATGGCCGAGGGACGGAGAGAAAACCCAAATTTGAATAATTTCCACGCTCTCGTGTTTTTTCCGATTCGCAGATGCAAAACATCAACAACATCGTCATGTTCCCTTTGGATAGTTTATTAAAAGGCGACTTGCGCGGGGTACGCGGCGAACTAAAGAGACCGTTTGACAAGGCGTGCAAAGATTACGATACGAAATACGCGAAAATCGAAAAGGAAAAGAAGCAGCAAGCCAAAGAAGCCGGGTTATTCAGATCCGAAGTAACATCGGCCGAAATCGCCGACGATATGGAAAAAGAAAGGCGTCTGTTTCAGTTGCAAATGTGCGAAGTGAGTACTTTACGAACACCTTGTACGAAGGGTTGGAATATTGAATGAGCGTAGATTAGCATCTTCGTTCCGCGTATTTTAATTACGACGGTATTGAAATCGCAAGCGTTCGCGAATCAGTTGGCAATTTCAAAAGCACCAATTGACGGAAACAAATGAGCCGAGAGAGGTTTATTATCAACTAGCTCGATAATTTTCATGTCAATAAAACGGATATAACTAGTTTGTTAATAAAAACAACGAACGTTCGCGGAGAGCTCGTCGGAGTCGTCAATGTACCGAAATCGGGTCAAGTGAACCGTTCTACGGACGCGAAAAATTCTTCTCGTGCCGTTCCACTGACGTAATTAAAAACGCGTTCGATGTTTGGAAATTTTTCACCCGAGATGCTCGTTCGGCGACGATTTACTGGAGCGTACAGCTCCGCGATGAAAGCGACAGCGAGTCGTGATTTATCGCGCGGCGGAGTTGAAATCGTAGAAGATACGAAGTGAGGGGGGGAGTATGTTTGAGGTGATCGAGCCTCGGTGAGATCGTCTCGATGACGCGTTCAATTGAGAGTGAATCGCGAAAAATCGCGGAATAGGTGATTGATGCGATTAGCGACGATTGAACGCGTTTCATCTGTGATTTTATTCCTTAAGAAGAAATTATTGGAAAATGTGTCAAAGAAATTATTTCAATCGTGAACAAATTCTGGGAAATTTTATAATTTGAAAAAAAGGAAAACACGTGGAAAATTAATTCTTTATTAATTTATTCAAAAGTAGAAAAATTAAATCGACGAAAAATATTCAATATTTTTTGAGAGATGAATAATTTTCACTTTAAATAAAAAAAAAATTATGAAGCGTTCTCTTTAATTGGTTTGAACGTGAATTTTATTTTTGGAGAGATCACGTTGAATAATCCCTGAAATCCGAATTTCGGGGGGGGGCGATTTTATGATTTACGAAAAAAAATGAAAATACCCGAAAAATACATTTTTTATTGATTTATATAAAAGTAAAAAAAATAAATCGATAAAAAAATATACAATTTATTTTGAAAAACTAATCATTTTTATTTGTAAAAAAAATTAAAAAATGTAAGTACCAGCTACGAGTAAATAAAAAAATAGTTCTAACGAAGCAACTTTTTTAATTAACTTGCTCGGATTTAAATACAAATCGGATTTTTGAAGAGAGCACATCGAAAAACCCCCACAATCCAAATTTCAGCAGGTTGAATTCATTTTTCGATTTTTGGTAAATTTTCCGAAATCAAAATCATCTAAAATTTGAAAAGCAAAATTTATTTTTTCAAACAATAAGGATAAATATTACGTGAAATATGTTTTTCCTCTAATTTGAACGTTTTAAATTCAAATTTGGTATTTTTGAACCGTTCTGGAGGCTCCAGCGTAATTTTAATTTTCTCCAGGATTTTTTAAATACTCCAGAAATTATTTGTACGAGATGAGACAGTTGGGAGCTCGATTTTTAATTGAATTATGAATGATTTCTGGAGCATTTCGAAGATCCTGGAGAAAAAGAAAATTGTTTTGAAGCCTCCAAAACGTTTCGAAAATCCGAATTTTGGATTTGGGAGATTCGAAGGACCAAATGATATTTCCGTCCTTTTCCTTGAAATTTAGTCGGTTTTATTATTTTATGTGTTTAACAAAAAATTCGAAATTCTTGGTTTTTGAAAAATCAGTATTTTTGATTTTAAAAAATTTAATACGTATTTTTAATTTTTAAAATTCTGATTCTAAAAAATTTGATATTTTTAA
>QBDW01005509.1:0-129471 GCA_003261595.1 Maconellicoccus hirsutus | reverse complement strand
TGAAATTTAACCATCTCTTTTCTACGTTTGAAGAGTCTAGTTTTTATATTGTCTATCTCGTTCCCGTGTGTAGCTTCGTTACCTTTTAATACGACAACATCTAACACGACTATGAAGTATTGAAAACAAGAATAAACAAAACGAAACGGATATCAGACTACGATGACTACACTAAGCGATATCCGAAGATTTCCGAGCATTTCCGAATATATTTATCACTTGAAAAAACTAGTGGACTTTAACGCCTAGTATCGAAACGATGAAACGACACCATAATGACTTTTCAGTGCCTCGACATTTTCCTGTTATCTCGATTTTCACATTTTATCAATTTTTTCAAAAGTGTTTGCGGCTTGCATGGAAATTTCAGCAATTTTTTCGAAAATTTCGCGATTTAAGACCAAGTGGCATAATATAACTGGGTATTTCACTTCCTCCTACAACTTGTACGTAAATTTCATTCATATGTACAGAAAAAACTGCTTTAATTATAACTCGTATTACGCAAGCTTTTATCTCACAGGAACACTTCGATAGAAATGTCATCAATCATTTTAAATATAAAATCGTTAATAAAATAAATTATCTTTTCAGGTGCAGTACGGTCTCTTTCAGAGTTAAACGTCTGCATTTACTTAATCTGCGTTAGTAATGGAATATGTTGTCGCTGCACCTGAAGATTGGAAAATTGGTTTCAAAGTAGTAAAATCGTAAGTGTTATAATCTTAATTCCCGAAAACACATTATCTTACACGCTTTCCTGCTAACAGAACCTCTCCACAAGCCGAACCTGTGATCTTGCTGACTCTGCCGTTGGAAAATGGCAACGAGAAAGTAGTTGAAATTTCAATAAAGATGTTCCACGTATTACGCCAACGAATAGCGCTCCTAACCAAATACTTGCTTACATTACAAGACGAATAACTCTAGACAATCGGTTACCGATGGATATCCAACAATCCTCTATGATATTCCCATCGAATCACAAAACCGTGTTCCTTCTGGATCACACGCCTTATTTTGGCATATCATGCGGCGTACAATTAGAATTCGGTTACACAAAAGGTAGACCTGGTTTCATCCCTTTATCTCCTATTAGCAAATCACTATGGACTTGTTCGGTAGAAGCGGCCATGGACTACTGCCGAATAGTATGGGACTTATTTCCCGAAGGTAAACTAATACGATTCGTCATAAGTGACAGTTCGGCGAGAACGTTAAACACTTGGGCGCCGGATCAACAAAACATATACCAAGTTTTTGGAAGCTTATCAGGATGTGGAGCGCCGCCGAAACTGAACGCGAATTCGTCACAAACGGAATTCTCCGTCATCCACGGCTTCCGCACGGCCGTCGAAGCCATGTGCGAATGCTCCGAAATACAACACAAGAAACGCACGTCTTTAAACGAAAACGCGATGGAGTTACAAAATAGGTGTCGAATGATATGCATAACATCGGCTCGCGACAACGAAAGCGTTAAAAACCTCGAAGATATATTTCAAAATGAGCTAATACGTACCAACAGAGTTGCCAGCGCTTCGGATCATCTCGTGGCGGTGGATCACTGCGATCTTATTATCCTCAATGTATTCCCGAACTCCGCTCATTCATCGGTGACGGGACATCCTTCGATGACGAAATCGTCTATTTTGACAACCGAAGTATACAGCGTCGCGGCCGGAAACCAATTAGCTCCTAAAATGACCGATTTACTATTAGCTCATTACAGCCTAGCCTCAACAACTGTCATCGGTATTCCTATGAAAGAAGAACAAAATGCGAGCTCGTCGGCTAATTACAACGTCGAATTATTCCACGCCTGCGAAGCTCATACAGCTTTACTGAAAAGCAACCCGCAAGAACTCGGTCAAATCAGCACACCGAAAGAGGGCTCGAACTACGAAACCGTTACCTTGAAATGGTGCACTCCGCGTAACAACAACACAGCCGATCTCCATAACTCCACCACTTTACATAGAATCACCCCAGCCGAGGTAAATAGCCGTCCTTCAGCTTGTCTCATAACATTCCTGCTCAACGGACGCACCGTCATGTTAGAAACACCTCGTAAAATCGGTACCAAAGGGTTATCCCACATGTTGACCTCGTACGGAGGTGAGATCTTCATACAAACGTTAAATATCGGCCGCAGCGTCCTCGAGGATCCGCCATCGATCAGCGAAGGAACCGGAGGACGCGTGACCGATTATCGTATCGCCGATTTTGGTTTATTAATGCGTCAAAATCGACTAGTCCCTCTACGGCGTCGTTACCTTACCGAAGCAATGGCCAATAAAGATACCGATTTACCTCTCGAAAGAGCGAAAAAACGTCTCGATAAATTCACCAAGTACTGGCCTCTGACCATGTCCGTCAACATGATCTTCAACTATAAACAACTCACCGAACCTCTACTGTCGAATATGCTCAAAGACGAATTAACCCAAGAAGAAATCCTCCAATGTAAACAATGCATCTACAATTTAATATCTCTCGAGGCGAAAAACGAACCATTCCCTTCGATTAGTCCAGGTATCTTACGCAACAAAGGTCCCAGACGAGAAGACCAATACAAAGCTCTTTGGACCGAGCTCGAGTCATACGTAAAATTTCACAATTATTCGAAAGATCACAACGAAATCATCAATTGCCTAGTTGAATGCCGCAAAAAACCAGAATCAATGATAAAACTAGAAAAAATTGAAATCGAACAGGCCCTCAAAGGTTTCGAGCACGACAGGGAGCAAATGATGCAACGTGACACAGTCATTAGGACGACGTTCGATTCGCCGATGTCTCCAACTCCGGCGGGTCAATCGAACGGTACCGAAAATGGTAAATCTTCCATAAAACATAAATCAGTCTACGAGTACTTCATGTCGAAGAAAAAAAAAAACGAAAAATTAGCCGGCGAGTTAAAAGCAACTCCCACGCCGATTGGATACATTACGAGGTTGTACCCGCAGCTCGCCGATGATCTACCTCAAACTGTTAAACCAGTTGTTGAGCAATAGTGCCGACCATAAAGACTGATCCGGTAAAAATTTACCGCATACCTGAATTTATATTCACAAGGTGGCGGTTCTGTTTATTTCATTTGTGTACGTTTATTATTTTTGTGATATGATTTTTTGAATAAAATAAATTTGTATTTTTCATCACTAACCTTTGTCCTTCGATGAAACTTCCGTCTTCTTTTTCGAAAGGAAATGCGTATTAAAAATTAATCACCGATAGAAAGTCTCATATCCGTCGTTATCTTGACGAGATTACTTCCTTTCAGCATTACGGACATCAATTACGCGAAAAGTAATTACAGGGTATTTTTAAATATTACAAAACCGTCACTTAAACGAATAATAAAATTACATTAAAAACATGAATAATCAACATAAAAAACGCGTACAAACCCGTGAAAAAAATAAATCCGCATGCTTTAAAATAAAACCGATAAACGCGTAATTACAATCGAAAGAACCGATACAAAAAAATTCTTCTCTTTATTACAAATACGTGTTTACATAATATGTGCTTAAAAACATTTCACTCTTTGAATCTCTCTATGTAAAAAAATATTAACTAAAATGGAACTCTGTGCTTCTTAACACACTGGTAAGCTCGGTGAGATTCAGTAAATCACAGACTATTTATCGTTTGTTAATTTCTTTTTCAATTCGATTGCTAATTTATAACCTAATTCGGGTCTTCGGTCTTTTCCTTCGACCATTGCTTTCACCTGAAACGAAGAATTTTAAATTCAAATGTGTTAAATTTCAAAACACTCGTTATTTGTAAACAAACACCAAGCACTTTAAAAACATTCAATCAAACGATGAAATTTTGAAACGTCAACAATATGTCACGCATTCGTAAATAATTATTTAGTTTTGTCTAAATATTTGCGAACTGTTTCATAACCGTCGAAAAATATCATTTTATCATACTTTTCAAATTTACAAAATGGCAACTTCCGTTATCAAGATGACTACAAAGAGAAAACAATTTCGAGATTACTCTATGTAATCATCGCAATCTAACCTAAGGGTGAAAGTGAGAAGGCTACTTCAATTATTATCTGTGAAATTATTATTTTGATAATTAGAAAAAATTTTCCAAATTTTTAATTATTCAAAAATGAATAAATGAACGACGAGTATTGATTAGTCAAATACACAGATAACGATGAAAAAAATCTCCAACACAATTGTTTCGTAATATTTATCCACCAATAATTTTTCTGGGAGAATGATCATCCGAATAACATAATCAAATTTCACTCTCAGAACGCTTACTTGATTGGAATTAATAACAATTCCGTGATTCTTGATAACACTTGCTTTGGTTTTCTCAATATCATCGTTATCGACACCTCTACAACAATCATCTAACAATATCGTCCTAAAACCCGAAGTCGATGAATCCGCAACGGTTGCACCTAAACAAAATATACTTTATAAACAAACATTCGATATTTTCAAATAATCATTTCCTTACCGACGCAAACATCATAGGCAATCCCACATACATACAAATCGGTGACATTTTTTTCGCGTAATTGAGACAACAACGACGTCTCGAGTAATTTCATATTATCCCAAAACACCGAATACGAGTCCACCTCGGGTGAACTACCTTTATATATCTTTGTGGAATTTTCAACGATCTACAGCACGTAACGACGATATATTACGAGTACCAATCAACGATAAATTTCCATTATACCTTCAATTCTTTATGGAGTTCGGCACCCCAGGTATCTTGAACACAATGCCGAGGCCACATTCTCTGTGACATAACAGGAGGACCTGCGAATACAACGATATCGTAGACTTGAGCATTTTCGGCGGTAATCTATCAAACGCAATAACACCTTTAATTCACAATCACACGTTTAGTAGTATATACTGTAGCTTACAGGAGATTCATGATGCAACGGCCTTAAATGTAAGTTATCAATAAACGACACGTGATCGGCCGGATGCCAGTCTAAGGAATAAAAAACTGCGTCAAACGGCACAGTGTCTAACAACCGATTAATCGGTTCGATTACCTGAAAAAAGTCACGAGTAAGTAATCGCGTGTTCGACGACAATACGAAACTGAGTCTATAACGACTCAATCGTGTAGATGTCGTGAAAGGCGGCATAACAGGCACGAAAATTATAACGTGCTTTTTCAATTTCACTCCGCCTAAATCGATTTTGTTTTAAACGTATTCGTTTTTATTACTTCGATTCCATTGTGCTGTGCGGCGCATTTGCTTATGTTTAGACTTCCAGAAATAAAATCGTTTTGGACGTCCACGATTAATACGGCGCTGATGGGACGAACGATCTGAAAATTTTTCCATATTTTTAAATTATTGTATTATATGATTAATAATAATGCGTTTTTACTGACATTTACGTCGACATATACTTAGTAGTGAAGTAAATAAGAGTTTCATTTGATAAAAGAGAAATCAATAGTCGTAAATTTATCACGTTTTTTGCGCCAAGATTTGAAAAATTACAAGTACATTCGGATTAATACCCGAAAGTAAACGAACATAGCCGAGTTGAATTACACGGATTTTAAATTTTAGAAGCTGCTCAAGTCTATTCGCACTTTTTCCTTCTTTTGATAAATTCTACTAATTACGAAATTTAATTCAACTTACCACTTTTATCCATTTATTCCAACAAAACGTGAATTCACTGAGATCGATAAAACCATCCTAAATCAATGAAAACGAAATTCGTAAATATTCGACGAGTAAATCGCTGAAATGCGAAATTATTTTTACAGCAAATCGAAACAAGCGATCTGATAAGAATTATGAAATGCATCACTCAATTCCAAATTTTTCTTAGTAAGCATAAATTTAACATAAACTGAGTAAGTCGATGATAATTCCACGATGATAAATGCAACAACCGGCGATAACGTTATCCAGTTCGCTCAATTCGAGATATTTCTATTCGGTGAACGAACACATGGTTATTACCTGATTCAGATCAAATATATCGAAAATTTCTTTCAATTCGTGATCATTCAAGCTGTATACGATGCCGTCGTCATTTCTAAATAAAGCTTTACAAACACATCCGAATTCTTCGTAATTAAGAAATCCGTCTCTAGAAAATGTAACAGCACTTGAGAAATCTTATATATTAAATACTGTTTATTTACATTTATATAGGAAGCAATTAGCGTATAGCATTATGACTCGAGTATCGAAAGTAGGTATTATTCTGGTAAATAAAGTATGTCGAAATATTTCACGAAAAGAGCGTGTGTACATTTTGTCGTAATTAATACTCTGATGAAATAACACACGAAAAAATAATTAGAAACGGCAATCGCGAAAAACATTCCGAAAGAAGCCGAAAACGGTTGGTCAACATGATAACGAACCGCATTCACTAAAATAACTACGTATAATTATGATACATCGTGAACCACGTGTTTGTAAATTTACGTAAAGAACCGGCACCGGATAGAATTCTATGAAAAGAATACATTAATACGTAATCAGATGTTAAACAAAACCGGTTACTTCGAATTAAATTCTTTGTTCAAATAACCATCAACCTAATACCGTTAAAATAAGCCGAAAGGAAATACAAGCGAAAACACGCGTTTATCAACACATATTACTCACCCATCTTTATCGAAAGCTTCGAAACAAGCATTCATGCTAGGTGAAGCTCCAAAACTGAACCCTTCACGTTCAGTGGTTCCGTTCATTTTAAAATAACCCAAAATAGAAGTACGAGCTTGGCGGGAGATTCTTGAACTACTGAAGACACACAATCGATATTCTTTAGAGCTGAACACTGCCGTGCTTGAACCGACTGGTACTGTTTAAATGTCACTTTTTTTTTTACGTACACGTAATCTATTCTATTACTTCTCCCACAGGTGGCGCGTGGTTCTAGGCAATACCAAAACCATATCATTTCCACTAGCATTGAGAAATTCGCAAATCGAAACAATGCGAACTTATTTATTAGCGAGAAGCACACCCAATTCGAAAATACCGCCATCTAATTTATTCTTCGCCCCGGTAACACCTAAAATGACGTCATTATTGCGTCGATTTCGCTATTTATACGTTGCCCTGACACGCGTTATTTTACGCACAATACCAATCACTGGAACAATTGTCGATCAAATTAAATGCCAAAATTTTCATTAATTCTTTTCCAACGTATTTTTATCGTACTTACCAAACACGAGACTTTTGAAAGGTTATCTAACGAATATTTATGGTAATTAATTATCAAAGGTCTACGGTAGCCGTCTAATTAACGAGATTTTTTCAGTGAACATGAACGCTTGTACGCAGACAACTTCTTCAAATTTTCAAATACTCGTATCATTCCTGAAAAATATAAGTCAATCGTTTTTTGTTTTATGTTTAATTACCTCATTTTGATAATAAACGATAACAAATCTACGTATATTATCAATATTTTGTCCTTGATTGAATTATCTTTGAAAAATAAAATTTTATTATCGAAATTTTTATCGATGAAAATTTTCAATTTCTTCGAGAAAAATGAACTTCAAAGTCTCATAAAATATTAATTACAACCAGGAAAATGGTAGCGGCTAGTCTACTGAAATATGATCTATGGTCTTCGATGAATAATTTCACCCGTTACCCCGAACTTTTCCACATACTAAATTAATCACAGATCGATCTACTTTTGCATTTATTTTTACGAAATAAAAGTAAGAAAGGAGAAACGTTAGGAAAAAAACCATCGTCTATTTCCACAAGAATGACGTAAGCGCCTATGTCGAATAATTTGATTTAAATTATCTGCAATATCCGGCAATTTCATTAAAAGTTGTTACTTTTATTACGTAAATTCCTGGCGAATTAGTAATTACAGAAAAACTTTTCAAACTTCAAATCACGCGAACTTATGTAAAACTTTCCGACGACGGTAATCACCTTTTTTATAGGGTAATTTCCAGTTATTTCGACGTTAACGAAAAGTTAACGAAAACAATTAACACCTTTTCAACGATCATTCACGTTTCATAGAGCGACGGCATGACGGAAATGAAAATTTTTCATAGTTTCGTTATTGAATCGATGCTAGCAACTTCAGCGTGTCAACTACACGACATCTACTATATCTGTGTCAAATGCCGAATAACAATTGGCGATGGAAATTCTTCGATTCGTAATATTCCTTATCGAAGCTTTCCATAAAACTGCCAGATACGCAATTCAAATAAGCTACTGTATTTGAATACAAACAACGATTGTTATCGTAAAATACTCACTTGATATACATTCAGCTCTTGATTTGAACATTAACTTTCCTAAAAAAGAATACCTTGTTAAAAACCCAAACGCGGAACTTTTTCATCAGTTTAGTTCTCAAATCACTTACACGCCAACATTATCTTTAACCATTTCGCATTCCGTTTGATGAACTGAAAAGAAATTGAAAATTTATTTTGTAATATCGAAACAATGACGAGTTCATAATATGTATTACAGTAAAAAAATGAAACAGTCAAATGTTCTTCCGTAAGATAATCGTCAACGAACCATGATTTCGTATCGTACATACAAGACCACAGCAAGTATAACTTGTAAACGAACTTAATAGCGATGAAAGAAGCAATAAGCTGTACAAATAACCCAAATAATCGTCATTTTGAAGAATTTGTACTAATTGAAATGATGCGCGAAACACATCACTGATATTCATTCAATATACTCGGTCAAACGATAATATAAATGTGTAACTAGATTAAAATTCATACCTCATAAGCAAATATTCGTACATAGCTTGCCATAATCAACTCGTTATTTCCAATTTCACATTTTCCAAGAATGAACGAAATATCTTCGTTTTGTCAGCTTTAGAAACTACCTTCTGTAAAATTTTCATCATCTTTCTCCGTTGAAGAAACGTAATTACAAAATTTTGGCTTTTTCAGCGAATCAGTGTTGCCATTTCGCAAGAAAAAACTTCAATAATTTTCATTTTGAATAGTGATATTTTCCGTTGAAATATTTCATGTTATATTTTCTCTTCAGTCACTTCGATAAAGCAATTAAAGCACGATTTGACTTCGATCAGCTCTAATTACAGAAATCCAAATGCTTCGATGCTGATAAAAAATCTACTTCTTTAACGACATTTCCTTATTTGCAGCGATAATTCAATTTCGTAATGTTTCGTCTTCTTTCACAATGAATGATTCATTTTCATGTTAGACTCGATTGCATCATTGCAGCTCAATCAACGAAAAATAATTGATAGTGAAATTCGATTACTTCCGTAGATTAACTCCATGATTTTCGACAATCATTCATCAGATTTGGAACACGTTTCAAAATACAAAATTCTTCTGTAATCAGATCCATAATGTGTGATGACATTTCGGGTTCTCTGACATATAAAAGACTACATACATCGTGTTTTCCTGTTTTCCAGCTTCTATTAATCCTCCAAAACCTACATTCGAAGACGTTTAATTTTCGTAAATCTTGTCTAAAAATAAATGAAATATATTCGAATATTTTATTTACACTTAGAATAAATTAAAAAAAAAAAAATAATAACGCAACAGAAAAATATAGGCTACCCTTCTGAATTAAAAATGGAGAAATGGAAGTTCCATTTTCGGATAAATACATAACCTATTGGTACAGACTTACGCGACGTTCAAATGCTAATAATTTTCAATTAAAATCAAAAAAAATATTGTCAAGCTAACAGTAGTCAATTCAAAGAAAAAAGTGATATAAAATAGTAAAAATTAATATTCAAGTAGAAAAAAAAAATTAATAGAAATAATATTTGAAATGAACTTCGATTCAACTTCAAAAGAGTAAGTTAAGACTACGCTCAAATCATGAAAACGAAAAAACTCCACTTCAAGAACACAAGATTACGTAAAATTAAAAATAAAATCACAATTTGAATAAAAACGTCAAAGTTTTTCAAATTACGTGCGGTGGTGACGCTGCAGCTGTAAATGACGTCATCTCGATTTTTCTTATCATTCTCCTCATCTCATCACTTCACTCCCACTCCCATCACTTCAGCTAACGGGGTGGTAACACTGCAACCGGAAATGACGTCATCTTGATTTTTCTTGTCAATTTACTCGCATTCCGTCACTCCAGTTGAATGAATTTTAATTTTCAATTTTTGTAAAATCATAATCACGATTTCGTTTTTTTACGCAGACGCACTTTGGGAATTTTTTCAAATATTTATAACTAAAAAATCAAATCAAGACTTATAAACAGATGAAATTTCCATTTGATTTAGCCATTAAAATTACCAAAACCACAAGATACCATCGTGACCGAAAACTATAAGAACGACTTTCGCGTGACGGCGTTGAAAATTTTGATAAACTTTGACGATTTGTTCATCAGCTTCTCAAAGAACTGAGACTGAAATAAGCCCATTATATTTTATGAAAACAAAATAATCTATCGTTCAGAAAATACATCATCTTTGCGAACGTTAACCCCGATGTGTCGTCAATTTCAAAACTCTTTTCATCACAATTGCGGACTAATTGAAAAAATTAGGATATAATTTGGCAATAAAACCCAGCGTAATACCGGGATATATGTTAGGTATTTAATACGACGCACGAATGCCTTACTTTAAACTGATTCAGCCAATCTAATTTCGCTCATTTTGAAAACGTAAAATATGACCAATTTTGACTGCTTGTTCGCGTGATAGTTTCACTTGTTTAAATGTTTCTACGTTAAATTTCCAAAACGTAGATAGCATAATAAAACACGCCCCCTCGTGTAAGACCATCACGTTATATTACAAAATATAAAAACTCGATGGAGACAAACATGCATGGAGCGTGCCAGACATTTTAATGAGCAGGCATAATAAAGACTGAATTGACACATCTAATATTAACCGCTGATTACAATTTCGCATCTCGCAACCAAAACCACATTGTTCAAACTAATTCGAACTATAACACGAAATTAAAATAAACATGAAAAACAAAAATCTTATAACGAGGTCTAAAACATAGAAAAAGAAAAAAAATCCAAATTGCAGCGCAGTCTGTATGTTTGTTCTGTATCAAGAGAAGTATTCGCTCTGCTACCATTTATCCGAAATGAAAGAAAAACGTGAACTTAAAATCTTCTAAAACTTTCACCACCGATGGTCTGAGTTTCCACTGATCGTACCCCGGTCACAACATGCATAAATCTTCCACAAGCACATTTGATGTTTTTGATTTGCGTCTGATACAATTTATCATCCGTTTGAACTGAAATATCTCTTGCACCATTCTTCATTACAGCGGAGCTGATACGTAATCGATTCCCACGCGTGTTGAATTCTTCGTCTTCGGAATCACTTAAAATAATAGGCTTGGTATCATGCCCTTCCTCCTCGCTGTCACTTTTGACCCTGTTGCTACCATTACGCATATTCCATTGCGGTTTCTTCAAAATACCGGCCAACTTCTTAGGTCTTTTTGGTTGTGCTTTCGGAGCGCCAGCTGTCGTCTGGGTATTGACGGTGACCGGTACGAGGTATCTGTTATTAACAGTATTCTTCCCTTTGGGTGCATTGGGTCTCTGTGACGAGCCCGCTGCACTCGGACCAGACACGTTAAAAGTACCCACACCGGTGCTACAGAATCGTTTAGCATCCGTAGCCGGCTCGGGTGATTTCGGTCTCTTCTCAGAATACTGCAACACAAAAAAACCATTTCATACGCACACGCGCTTGGATACACGAGAAATACGCTAGATCTCTTAAAAATACTTTCGCTATGCTTGGGACCCAGATTTCTTTACTTCAATTTTAACCCCTAGTTTGTTCGAAAAAATTCAACCGCAATGTTCACAAGTCAGTGAGGATATGTTTTAAATAGAAATTGAATGCGGGGTGGTTCATTAGTTAATTACAATTTCACGAAGTAATGATAACATTTAGTCGGTGTAACCTGCAAATGTCCTCTTCAGGGCGGCATACGTAGTGCAACTTGTATAGGAAACGAACGCAAATCTTCACCTAGGACATTTTGTCGGCTAGATATTTCCATCAATACACGGTTACAACTAGGTGCCACGTTGTGCACCCAACACGTGGTCCACTACATGCCATGCTCCCACGAAATCGATAGCGTGATTGCTACATAACGATCACACGATTGCTTTGTTATTAAACGCACTAACACCACTTGACAACGCCTTGATATGTCTTGTGTCCTCGTGTCATGCACAGTTGACATGATTGTAGTCCATAAATCACTATTGCAGCGTATCTGTACCATTCTTCACACAAAAAAACGTAAACTCCAAATGGGCTGAAAGGACGAATGTAGTTCGTTGAATGATTGTCTTGATTGTAGCTTATTTATGGAAGAATACTACTGGAAGGCATCGTTGAACTATAGGCCATAATCTTGCAAAATGAATAGGGCAACTTGTGGAGACATGACAATAACGTGTGGAGAAGATGAACAACAGTTGAAGCATTAGAACAAAGTTTTTGACATTTTTCAGCAAGACCACCAATTTATCAATTCTTCCATCTAGGAATGCGGCTTCGTTAATGTACATAGATATGCCTTTCTTTATAGCACACTTCAACAATTATTCATGAAACATTGACATCATCAGAAGGATCACTTGACAAGTTCTCAATAATCAGCCATGACCATCTCTTGGGTTTTTCGCTGCATGGTACTGGAAATTTCATTTGGGATAATTGAACTTTCATCAGACAGCCTCGCTTATACCTTCGTAGCAGTTACTCTCATAGTTTATGAATCTGATGCACTGTTCTGCTACATCCGTCAAGGGAATTTTGGTGAATTTTCTTCAGCTTCTACAGATGGGATGATAGTTATTTTGCGTATTCTGCTGCAGGTTGGTACAATCCATCAAGAGGATTTGTTACCCTCAACTTCTGCCTATGAAGTGACTAGAATTCAACCAACGGAAATGGCATCCTCCACATTCTTTAGATTAATAACGCAATCCATAACGGACTTGATTTCAAATTGTATGAGGACCAGATTATTAAAGGAACATGTTACACTGCACTTTTCACCTGCAATGGAATGCGATCCAATCAGAAAGCGAGGTTTTTTATATATTCTGCATTAGAACAGCGTAATCCATCCGGCGAACCATGTTGGTCATGAACCGCGCGAAGTAATATAATTTATTTGGTAAAATCTGGAAAGTTCCGCAACTGAGCGATACAATCCAACAAGTTAGGTGTGATATACTACTAATCCCTTCAGCAACCCAGCCTTCTTCCAATTTCATTGAGGACCATTCTGTACGTCTTGATTGTTGGTCATTTCCTTGCATCGATTTTCACATAGAATTTTTAATACCTACCGATTTGTGTAATGGACCATCGGTCTTCAACTTCCAACTTTCACGTGCTACAAGCGTATAATGAGAACCATACAATCTTCCACAACGTTTACGATCCGGTTTTATCGAAGCGCAACCATCATAGACGCATGCGCAGTAAAATGCACAACAATTTCACAATATTTATCACATGCGCAGTAACAACTGCTAACATTAAACTCTGCGCAAATATTGTATATCGTATATTCATTGAATATACACACCTTCAATGATATTATTGGTGACGGCGAGTAATCTAACTCGTAGTAAAGTTCGACCACAGCAACAAACCACATGCCAAACACGTGCGTCATCTTCTACTACGTGCGCGCTGCTTTTCGGGTAGTTCCACGCATGCGCACTAACATCGAAAACCACAACTCCACGAAATTCATGTCTTTCCCCGTCGTTACATGGCTAATTTCGTATCAATTCACGTTGGGGTAAGCCATAAGAACATTTCCGGTACTTATCGTCTATTTAACATCCTCCGGCACGCAATTACGGTTATTATCGTACCTCCATGCCCACGCTTGTACGCCAAATAACCAAATTACCAACCACGCTCGTCTAGCCAGTTCGATACCAGACGCTGTTCCGCCGACGAACACCGCGTCCGCACATCCAAATTACGCAGCCAAAAAACCCATTTATGATACTAACACCATTGCATGCTGCAAATAATTTCTTCCTTCACGTACTAACATCATCGACCACGACCATGCGATTACCATACGAAGAAGCGAAACAAGAACACCGCATCATAGTTCGCCGCACACATTCCGCAAATATTAAACAACCGTTTCGTATGCACAGACAGTACTAATTTGCTGCACGAAAATTTCTCATCGACGATAACGACAGTAATAACTCGACACGAATCCGCGATTTGTAAGAAAAAAAACACTAAAATGTTCAAGTACACAGGGTGACTTGCAGGCAAACACATAATACCCTTAATACCGAAGCACTTGGCAACACCACAAAGACGTATTTCATCTCATTTGGATATCCTAAAACGTCATTTTGGAAATGGCGTTTGATGATACGTACAAAATAGCCGCAAAAATAGCTCATTGTGTTTTAAAGATCTTCCATACCCCATATACCCCCTTCAGATCGAAGATTGCAACAAGTTACACATATTACGTGACTATACCAGTGAGCTTTGACATTGGTGCATGTCAAATGCACCAATTCCTACAAGAACAGTCAAGGATTTCAACCAATTTAGGCGTATCGAGTCATCTCTACGCAAACCATCGAGCCACAGTTTGAAGCGAAATTTCCCGCAAATAGAGGAAAATAAGTAACGAAAGTTTTCAATGAAAAAGTAAACGTGATTTAGCCGGATTTTCAATTTGACCTTTTCAAATTTTACATCATTCCCAAATCATAAAAATTTGCTACAAGATGTTTCGAAAATTTTACTTCACTTGCCAATTCGCAGCGTGGATTTTTGAAATTACTCCCTCTTCCCTCCCCTCATCGAATTGTACATTTCTAAAGGAATAATGACAAGGCTATTTACGGAATATTCCAATTTCACCCCCTACTCTTCTCATTTACTGATGGAACTTTACAGCTGACACATGCCCTCTGCTTTCTCCTTTTCCACAAACGAATTGTTCCAATTCTAAATTGAAATTCCGGCGAAATCGACACACAGAAGAAAGGACGGATGTATCAAGAGGAATACAAGGAACACTTTAATAATTAAAATTCCAACGCACAGTCCGCAGATTAAAAATAATTTACAGGATACGGAAAAGCACAAAAGAAAGGAACATACACGACATTAAAAATACGGCTAAAAAAAGGAATAGGAAAAAGGAACGAAAAAATTATCACATTTGCATTTCGCTTTCACCGGACACGTGTTTTCGCTTCAAAAAACACGTGATCGCCGAAAAAAGCACTAAAAATGGTATAAAATTACTACTAAAATCGCGTCAATCGGACACGAAAAATAAAATAACGAGTTAAAAAATTTCTCGGTAAATTTTACACGCTAAATACCGTTAATTTATAGCGCAAAAATTAATGCGAAACAAAAAAAAAAAAACAAATTTAGAACTTGCGAGTAAGAAAAAATATTTCAAAAAAGAAACAAGCTAAACGTATAAATTTTAAAGGGGAAAATGAAAAAAAAATACACAGAAATCAAAAATTTAAAAAAAATAAGGAAAGCTTCTTAAGAATAATCGAAGCGTTACAATAACCTTAGGGTATTAATCAAGCGGAAAATAAATAAATCTGTACCTGTATAGTTTGAATTTGAGCCTGAGACGTTTCGGATGTGGCAAATGTCGGAGGCTGGAATAATCTAGACTGCGAATTCAGAACCGAATTCAATAACGAGGACTATAACACGCATAACTCAATTAGTCGGATTTCCCTCACGGTAAACATCCTTCAAGTACTTACTTGCGAACCAACTCCAGTCAACGGAGGATTCACTGGTAACGGTTCCGGATCAGGTAATCTGCCGAAGGAGGAATCAAAAGAACCCGACGTTGATGGAATAACCGGTTGAACCGGTCTCGGTACCGGGATCGGTTCCGAGGATGCGAATAACTTCGGCGATAAAGGTTTCGAACGAGCAATACCGAAATTCGCCGGAGGTGGAACGTTGTCGAATCCATGAGGAGATACGGGTTTCGAGATGACCGGCGGAGGAGGCGGCACGGGGGTAGTTTCCGATGGCGGTTTCTTCGTTTTCATCGAATCCGAGGCTGACTTATCAGCTAATAGTTCTGGTTTTTGGGAGAAAAACGACGTTAAAACGACATATCATTGATGCCAGATCAGGTTGGTCGATACAGTACTTTTGTTTATCGGAACGATTTGAGGTTTCTGTGGTCCTCCGGGGTAACGTCCGTACAAAGTACTATATTCTTGTTGAATTGTCTCGATTAAATTGAAAATAAGCATTCTGGCATTTTCTTTTAGGTCAGGTTTGAGATACCTGTGATGATAACAAAATAAGAGATTTTTCCGAAGCGACGTAACAACGCAGAACTTACTTGACGAGAATATATGGCGGATCTTGGGATTCTTCACCGCCGCTATTCGCACCGCAGCCTTTACCTTCGACTAGAAGCAACGCGCTGGCTGTTTTTTCGATATGTTTAACGTTGGCTAAATTCGGACCGTAGATTTTACTTTTAAGATTGAAAGAAGCTGGCACAGATTCTATTCCGATGGTGATTTTTTCCTACAAAAATATCCGCAACGCATAAATCATCGTTCGTAAATCGATATTCATTCAAAAATTCAAATTACTTACAATATTATTGGAAATACTTTCACCAGGAACGGTCTTGGTGGAATCTGGTAGTGGATTTTCAGACAAGCGACGTTCGCGATTTCGATTCTCAAACGGTCTCGATTCAGGCACACGATTCTCATATGGTCTCGGTTCCGGTGGTCGGCTTTGAAACGGTCTCGGTTCAGGGGCACGATTTTCAAAAGGTCTCGGTTCGGGAGCTCGGTTCTCGAAAGGTCTCGTTTCTGGAAGACGATCAAAAGGTCTAGGTTCTGGGGGTCGATTCTCAAAGATACGAGGTTCCGGGGGGATACGACTGTCGAAGGGTCTCGGTTCGGGCCCACGTTTCTCAAATGTTCTCGGTTCCGGCGCCATTCTAACGTCGAGGTTGCGCTTCTCCAAACTTCTTCTTTCTAAGCTTTTTCGTTCCATTGGTCTTTCTACGGATCTCACTGGGGATCGAGCTGGTAAAGTGTTGTAACTACTGGTTCGTCGCAGTTCTATAAATAAGTAACGCTTTTAGAAATAAATAACGAAAATACGGAGTAAAAAGATACGCACTGCTAGCTGGTACTGGTACAATTTCGGGTTTCTTGGGATGAGTATAATATTTTCCATATGTGGTGATGAAATCTTGTTGCACGGTTTCGATAAGGTTCAATATTAATTCGCGAGTTCTCTCTTTCGTATCCAATTTCTTATACCTGGAATAAACTTCGATGAAGCGATGCCGCACATAATCAAATAACTTGAAGCAAAAAACTAACCGAACATGCACATGTAATGGCTCGTCGGATTCCTTTTTATCTCTTAAATCAATGAAACCCGAGCCTTTACCGCGAAGCGTCATCACAGCTCCTGTTTCGTTCAAAATATACTCCACGTTTTCATTATTTTCACCAAGTATCTTGGTTTTCATTCTAAATATCGTCGGGAAAATGTCAATTCCTACGGTAATTTTTTCCTACAAGAATCAAAATTAGTCTCGACTAAATAATAATCATAATTTATTAAATAAAAACCCATACTGTGTCACTTGTTTCTTCTTCGTCATTTTCAGGTATCTCTTCAGGATTCATTAAAAGCGATTGTATTTTTTGATTAGCAACTGCAAACAGTCTTACATTAACACGACGATAAAGCAATCTGGGTAGTTAACGTGGTACACTTACGGGCTAAATTTCTTTTATTTTGCCCTACGATATGTAAACTAAGCGGTCTTTTGTTATCCATAACTAAAACGCCGTCATGTCTTGGTTTAACAAAATGTCCTCTTGTAAAAATTTTCACATCTACGAACAAACATCGTGGATTTAACGACTAACCGTTGAATACAGGAAACAAAATAGCGATTAAACGATAAACCATTAAAATTATTAAGTAATTATAATACGATAAGAACCTGCGAATTTACATATCGCATCTTGCACACTTTTTCTTGAAAGGAACTCACGATGCTCTGCGGGTAAATTATTTATAACAAAATCCGATGTACATAAACGATTATCCATTTCAAATAATATTCACTTGGTCAACTTAAATTACTTAAATATTTAAAATAAACACGTTCATTAAAATACTTAATTACGAAATGAAATACGATACGAATCAAATAACAATCGAGCATGAAGATGAATATGAAATTAAAAGTCAGTGTTGCATTTTGAAAAATGTTTTAAAAAAAAGCCGCGTATTTTTTGCATTAAGATTTGTATTATAGAAATGCCGCCAGCATTCAAGTTTTACTGAATACTTTATTGACCGTCTGAGAATGACGTCAATGAATAATGTAATGATGTCATTGGAATCTTGCAAAAACGAACTTTGGCGCTACATTTCGAATGTATCGTTCTAAACAAAGATTGAAAGATTTTTTTTACTTCAATTTTATTTCACGATCTTTGCATGAGAATAATTGATCTTTGAAAATCATTATTTCGATCAATTCACGCATCGGAAATCGGTAATGAGATGACAATGGTAAACCACGTTATCAGTAATCAACAATCATAATCAAAATTATAAAATAATAAAATTCATTTCCGTTAATGAAACAGCATGAAGGAAACTGTCCCGGTAGAATTACCCTCTCGAGTATTAATTTGTTTTTGGTTTTCGTTTGAAAAATATTGAAATTTTTAAACCGACGAAATACATTCATAACAAATTCAACGAAAAACAAAATATTATTGCGCAATCAATCACAAAGACAATGAACAGAGCCACACTAAAGCACATCTATAAATAGAAATATGCCAGATGCCTTCACCTTCAATAAAGCTTACGCTCGCATTTTGTAAACGAAAAACGAACACTCGAGTTTATATTGCGCACAAGCACATCTCCGCGCATTGATTTTTGCAAACGAGGTTAAATATTTTCAACAGAAAACTCAACATGTTAGAGTCCTGAACGGTGATGTACACAAGTGCCGTAGCAACTCTCTCCGTTGAGAATTTTCGTTTTAAAAATTCACACACTTGGTGTCTTAAGTATACAAAAACGACAAATTAAATGGAAATTATTGCGATTGATGTTTCGTAAAAAATCTAGGAACATACCGCGACGATGGATGAAAATTTAATCAAAGAAATACAAAAATCGTTCATCCTTCATTGGAATTATAGAAATTTGAAAAATTTCCCGGAGGAACTTCGATACCATGGTCAACACATAGAAGACATCTATCTTAAGGGCAACTTCATAGTACAAGTGGTAAAATAGTAGTTGTAATGGAAACTATACGCTTATTTGTGCTGAAATACACTCATTAACTTAATTAACATCACAATACGGCTACATACCTGTATTCAGCTGCGTATCGCACTTGACATTGATACGTTTGAAAAACACTTGAAATTATCTGTTACAGCCGACATGGATCATTGATATGAAAAACTTGGTCGAATTGCATTTATCCGGCAACTACTTGAATAAACTACCAGAAGAGATTTCTTCTTTAAAATCATTACAATTATTGGACGTTAATCAGAATAAAATAAAACAGTTACCGAAATCATTCACTGAATTGATAAATTTGAATCATTTCTTCGCCGATGATAATCAATTGAGTTACCTTCCTTGTGGTACGTAGAAGGTTTTCTTCTTCAGTCTTCAGAGTAATTTTAATTCGTGTGATTTCTTCTAAAAGCTGATTTCTTATCGTAGATATAGGACGTTTAAAAGCACTGGCTTTTTTATCGATAGCGAAGAACAATTTACAACAAATACCAGACAGTATTTCAGAATGCGTTAGCTTGCAAGAACTGAATTTAGATCATAACGAATTGATACGTCTACCGAAATCCATAGTAAGCAAAATAAAGCGAATTAATAAACAATTAAACATTAAACAATAGACTAATTAAACATTAAAACAAAACTTCAACAGAATTTTTTAATTTTTTAAATTAAAATCAGTGTTACCAGTTATCGCAACAAATGATATTTTCATCGCTTTAACTTGCCTTGCATTATTTATCTTGTTTTTCAGATCTATTTACCAAATTTATGTTACATCTCGTTGCAAAATAACAATTTGCAATACTTACCGAATATTCCGTTTCATTCCGAACCAACAATATTGATACGAAACAACGACTTGACCTATTTGTCGTATTCTTTTGCTAGATACTTGAAACGTAAGCATGTACCACCAATTGAGCAAGTCAGCGATTGGAATTTCCACTGTGCCAGGTACATCTCAATTCTTTTCTCCCCGTATGCAAAATAAATCTATTCTACAACTCTAATTTCTCAAAATATCTAATCTTTCGCAGATACAACACAAGGCACGAACTTTACAACCACACGATAATTCACAGCGCTTCGGATAACACTCATGTATTCCCTTTCCAGAACCTACACTCGACATCTTTCCTCGACGTCCCATCACTATACGAAATCTCACTCAGAGTAGTTTACCAATTCACCTACCCATCTCGAGATCACAGGCTGCACCGAAGTTACCTCGAAAGGTTACCGAAACTCATCACAAAAGACATTATTTCCGGTCCAACCGCGTTATGTGATAGTTGTAACGCTTTTTTATATAATTACGCCGTAATACGACTTTACGGTGTACTTCTTTCGTCGGCTAATATGGATTTTGTTAATTTCTTCTGTAATTTACCATGCGCGAAGAAATTCGCGCACGTTTCACGAGAGTTACCACCTCTGATACAAATTCACTGGATACCATGTGAAAAATAAATCGTTAGGTACTATCGTGTCTTTCCGTTAATAAAAAACGCTTACAATTCAACTATTTATTCGTACATATCGTTCCACGATTCTAAATAAAATACACAGAATAACACATGTTATATCAAGCTACCTAAACATACTTAACGCACGATTCACAAAATAAATAACAGCGATCCATCGGTAACAAAATAATAATAAAACGTAAAACGACACTACAACGTGATACGTTACGAAGTAAAAATTATTTAATGAAAAAATATCACGTGAAAAATTTTACTCCTCGGATTGATTAATAGAAGCGAAATCTAAATCCATAAGTAAAACTTGTCCGCTCTTCCGTAACGTATCACAATTTGTTTTCACGTTTTCGTATACGTAAAAAAGAGAAAAAATAATCATAAATAAAAATAGGAATTAAAAAAACACTACTAATTCGACTAAATCAGTACGACAGGGTTCAATCATTTGTAAAACACCGGCTCCATTCGTACAATTGAAGAATATCTACATTTCGAAGCGCAATTAATCAACCCTCCCTCCATTTTAAACCGAAAATTAAACGATATTAGAACATAGTTACATTTTAAAGCAAACTTCGAACCGGATGTACTACAAATGGCTAATTAACCCTCGTGACTAGCCAAATACAAAAATTAAAACGAAGTGAAACTTCGTGTTTTACTTCGTTTTTCAAATATCAAATTAAAATATTACTTCAAAAAAGAGCAGGAAAAGAATAAAAATAAAATACCATAATTTTTCAAGGCACAAAAGACTGAAACAGAGAGACAGAACGAAACTTCCTTACTTCAAAAATTTAACTAAAAAGTACATTAAAGTAAGGTAACTTCATTCGAGGTGATGATAATTGGCGAAGACTATGACTTTTCAAGTTTCATGAAATGGAAATTGTACGTTTATTGCGATTCTTCGCGCGACATATGCTTCTTGCTTTGAAAGCGGCTGCGTTCATTAATTGCTGCATTGAACAAACAAAGCAAAGGAACATGATTAAGACGTAAATCGCTGAACATTCGAAAGTAAAGTTAAATCATCTATCGACCTGCGTCAATCACGTAGAGAACACGATCAGGAGTATTCGTGAAAATTACCAAATACCAAAATGCATCGAAAAACCACGAAAAAACGGTATCATCGCATTAAATAAAGATGATATGTATTTTTAATTAAAGAACAAATTTAACAAAGTAAAACAAGAAAATTTGATCTTAGAACGTGAGCAATTTGATTCGGTAATTTCTGGCTTCAATTTCGAACGTGCTTGAAAACTATTACAGCATTATTACGATGAGTTAAATACGTTGAAAATGATAAACAAGATGATTTTTAAATAAATACGATTAATAGTTGAACTTTGAACAGTCAGAATGATATATTATCATCACACCTGTCAGACAGGGATAACTGGATAAAATCGTATCATCATTTTCGTTCTACTAGGGTACTTAGGACTCGATCTCGAAACCTTATAAAAATTATTACAATATTATTACGATAATTAAACACGCTGAGAATTAGAAACGAGATAATTTTCAAACAAACACGACTCATTATCGAACTTCGAACTATCAGAATTACATTATCATCACAACTGTCAGACAGGGATAACTGGATAAAAACTTATCATCATTATCGTTCGAGTACTTTGGACTGGATCTCAAGACTAAACCATTTCCGCGAAGAAAATTTCCCGAAATACCACAATAGCAGTAAAAATTGACCAACAAGCTATGAAATACTAGAAATTCATCAGAATAATACTTGACATCAGTCAAATTCAGACAGGGATAACTGGAAATATGATTATCATCATTTGGTTTCCATGTATTTCGTTGATATCGCAATTGGCCAACTTGGCATGTTCGTTGAAATACTTACGCGTTCGTGTTTTTTTTGTTTGCGAGAAGGAGAAGCTTCAGGATCCATTCTTGGGCCTAAATCTAAAATATCTCTCAACAGGTCGTTTTCTTTCAAATGGAAATTCATTCCAGATCCCAAACCCTAAGCCATAAAAACATTCAAAAATAAAATAAATCGACGTAAATAAAACTACAAAATCGTATTTCAACCCAACTTACTTGACGAATACAATCGTATTGCTTTTTACGGCACCAGGTATCCAATGATAAGCACTCTTCGCCAAATTTCACTTGCATCGTGGGAAATTCACCTTCCTTCGATGGGAGAAAAAAATTATAAAAATTGGAAAATCAAAAAACAGGAGAAAATTGGAACATAATCATTACATCGACGTATCTAATGATATCTCTAAAAACTGATCTTTGAGTTTTGCGATCTTTTTTGGCCCTGAATTTATGCGAATCTGTAGCCAATTCTTTCAATTTAATCAACACATCTTCGTCAGGTTCCCATTCATCGGTGCAATCGTGATCTCGAAGCTGCTCCAATACAACGGCGATTATTTCTCCAGCTGCCATGCGAATTTCAACGCTATTCGAATCCAACAACGTCACGATTTGTTTCATATCCCTAAAACGTTACAAGTACGATTACAACTGAGATTACAACACGAGCCAATTTGAATTTCCTTGACGTCATACGTAGATAAATTATCAGGAGTAGTTGTCATCACGGTTAATAGTAAGCACCAGGCGGATAGCGCAGCTGTGTAAAGCGCGGCCTCGTTGACATTATTCGCGGCGCCAAGAGAAGCTTGTTTGACAAACGATTGGCGATAAGTTTGCCGCAACACTTCCATGACGCTTTCCACATCTTCGTAATTACCAACAAATGTCAAAATACTCAACGCCCAGCAGCACTGTGAAAACATGGATAAGTGGAGGTCTAGGTTGCGATGGTAAACAACTTACTTTAGCACGGACGTGGCAAGACATGCTGGCATCGCCAATAAGAAGTAATAAAGATGGAATAAGACTGTGGCAAATATCATCTACAAAGTTAGTTGAGCCTAGTTGGAGACATAAAAGAGCAGCTAATTGAGCCGCGGCAGCTTGCTCGTTACCACGACCTTTTTTCAGGCAACGTTCTATACCATCGGTGATTGTTATTCTCCTAAAAATTTACGACCTTGAGAAGTTGAAAAAGTCGATCGCAACGAGATTATTACCTTCTGATGACGAAGTCAGGAATAAATTTTTTTGACAAAGCGTTCGAAACTGATTCTAAACTATTGATTCTACTTTGTACGGATTTCAAACTCATTCCTTCGATTGCTTCGGATAATTTATCTTCGAGTATTTCCAATTGATTCAAATCTACTTCTTCTCCGCATTCTAACACAAAAAATCATCATCACGTGTCAAGTGATATATGACTACGAATGGATTTACTTACGCGTATCATCGTAAAGTGTGCTACCAGAAATTGAACTAATTACACTGGCGTTGTCGTTAATCGAGTCTTCATCTGATATCCCTATGACCTCCATTTTGGGTAATATTAATGAATTTCGAGCATGATAAGCGTCTGGAATGAGGAGACACAGTATAACGAATTAAAAACAAACATATTACGAATAAGTAAGTCGAGATTTCAAGTAGAGCGTTTGGCACGATTTGCGCAATGCGACAGGTTTCACTTTTTATCGCAAGACGTAACACGCGAATTGAAAATTTCCCATTTATGCCAATTCAGACGGATATTATGTAGACAAAATATGATCCTTGAAATTCAAGATCAAGTGTATTATTACGAAAATAAACTAAAATACGTCACATACCACTTCTCTTCTTGTTTTTTCCCTTTGGCATGTTGGTAAACGAGGCGGAACAGGAATTAAGGACTTGATCAAGAAACCGAATGATCTGATATATTATACTTGTCTTTTGAATTTAACAATGAACAAAACGAGTAAGAGTAAACATTAACGAAGAATAAATTTAAATTAAACATTCCATACATTATGAAAAATTTGACCATGTGATCGAACAACTGCAACGAACACAAATATGACATCAATTTTGCAACAAAAAGGCGTTAGAAAAATCTTCTAGTCATTTCGTCAGTGTTACCTAATTTGGTGATTTGAAAATTATCTTTCACGTCGGTTCCTTGACGTGCAGCTCTGAGATATCGCGGAGGCTTGGAAAATGATTTTTGTTTTTTCCGTTTTTTCATGCCTCAGGGTCAGGGACAGGGTTGTCCAATTAACAATTTCGCGCCTCTATTAGTTTTATTTTCATTTCGTCAATTTAATTCAATGTATGATAAATAAATGTTGAGCTGTTAACTTATAGTTATAACTAAGTAGTAAGTATGCTGTAATAATTACTATTGTATTATATTTTATTTTCATTTTTCAATTGCCATCTGAAAATTTGTCAAATCATCAATTTTTTATTTAAAAATGAATTCCCAATGATAAACAGGCTAAACAGCAAACAAATATTAATTTTTTGGAATCATTAAAAAATTTATTGAACTTACAGTGTAGTCAACTCACGAGAAAAAATTGAATCTATTCTGCTAAAAAAATTTATTCAGATTTTTTGGCATTGTAAAAATAAAACGGCCAATTTTCGCAAATTCCAGAAAGACAGTGTTTCCTAAAATGCGTACGAGCAAGTTGAATTTTTTTTAAATGATCAACCCACGTGTGGTGAAGTCGAGGTGTTAATTAATTAATTATGCTAATAACTTAATCATGATAATTTAATATTTATTAACAAATCACTACACCGTTTATGATCAGTTTAACCACCGTATATTATTAAATGATTCAGATTTCACATGTGTTTCAACAAGTCTCGAACACGTACTGTACGTAAAATTTAAATTTTAAAATACTTTTTTGACGATTTCGCGAAGGAAAAATTTTAAAAATCAGGTCGTCGTCGTAACGTATAACTTATCGAAAATATCATGGAATCACCAAACCCAAGGAGCATACCGGAACATCTCATCGAGACCATGGAAACCTTGCTGAATTGCCTATCGTTGTCTCAGCAAAACGGTAGTATTAACCCTTTTAAAATATTAATACACCACCTGATGTATTAAATTTTTCGCGCATTGCAGAAATCAGCTTCCCGTCATCTTTCTATGCTCATGAAAGATCGCGAGTTCATGAGAGAGCCAAAGAATTGGGATATTCTTCGCTAACCAAGAGGTAGGTCTTCATACTCGACATTTCTTCCGGTTAAAGTATTAATGACGTATTTCCTCAGAGGTTTCGGTTTATGTAGCCGGTTCGCGTGCGTTTATAAGAACAAACCTCAAGAAGCTCTTACGCTAAGATATCCTATTGCTTTGTTACACGACACTATACATAAGATATACTTAGCCATGGAGAAAAATCCTATCACATCGACGGAGTTGAGGAATTTCGTTTTAATTAAAGATCAAGATGACTTGAATAACCCGGAAAACGATTTATCTCTGAGAAGTATGATTTTAAATTTGCATGGTTCTGAAATTCGATACAATTTTTGAATATTCCAGATGGTCGAGATTATTCAGATTTAGAATATAATTTTCCTTTACCCGGCCAAGTTTCCAAAACTACCAAGTTCAATCCGGCTATAATGGATTATCGCAAATCTTTGCCGATTTTTAATTACAAACAAATCATCTTGAGTTATTTAACGGAAAACCGAATCGTTTTGATTCACGGTGGAGTAGCATCGGGCAAATCCACTCAGGTATGTTTCATCTACCGGGTTACTTGGATATCGCTGACTCGGCTATTTCAGGTACCTCAATACTTGATGGAGAAATGCATCGAGGCAAAAGTCGGCTATAAAATTATCCTCTGCGAACCTCACAGAATCACTGCGGTTGCTGTCGCCGAACGTATAGCATTCGAAAGACGTGAAGAAATCGGCCAATCAGTTGGTTATCAGATACCATTAGAAACGAAGTGAGTAGTGAGTACCTTATTTATGGTTTATCGACTTCATCATCGCTTTGTCAAATTTTCAGGAAATCGGCTACTTCGATTGTTATTTGCGTAACGCCGGATGTTCTATTGAAGATGTTGATATCAAAGGAGCAAATATTCCAAGGCAAAGTTATCATTATATTGGATGAGTTCGAAGAATGCGATTATATTACCGAATTCGTGCTAATCGCGTTGAAAGATTTGTTTAAAGTTAATCAGCACTTGAGGTTGATTATTATGACGAATGCGACTAATGTCTCGGCGTTTTTTACGTATTTCCAGTATCCGAAGACGAAATACGATGTGCATATTAAGACTGCTTGTATTAATGGTGAATATTTAATTGTTGGCGATTTATTACGGTATTTTTTTTTAATTTGAAGGTTTTTCAGTCACTTCGAATGTGATCCCGATTCAAGAGTTTTTCCTCGAAGATATTCTCATGAGGTTTGCACCCCTCTTTAAGGTAATTTAATTTTGAATTAATGGAATAAAATTGCAGAACGGAATATTTAACGAGACCGAGACCCTGTAATGTGGAAATTGCCCCGAAATGCAGCCCAATCTATAATGATAACCCTGCCGTTAATATCGAGGTGAATATATCATCTGTTGAGAAAAATCTCCGTGTAATTCGCATTTATCTTGGTTAAATAATAGATGAACGCTTTGGAAGTGATAAATGCTGCTATGGAAAAAGTCTGGAATACCGGCGAAGACGATGGGTTTATTTTTTTAATAAATATGATGAAAAAAAGCGTCATATCGGTGAACCATAAAGTGAGTCTAGGCTTAATTGTTTTCCAATCTTATGCATCTTACCAGCCGACTATCTTTTTAGCTCGCTGTGAATGGCGTAACTCTTTTAATGTCGGCGAGCCATAGCGGTAAAATAATATACGTATCGGAGTTGCTGAAATTGGGGGCGGATGCTACAGTAAGGTGTAAATCCGGGTACACTGCTAGTGACTGGGCAACCAATAAGAATCACAACGAGATAATACAAATGCTCCATTATTACTTGTTCGTGTTACTTCATAAAATATCGTAAATCACAATTATCACCCGGGGTACTCAAAATTGGTTTTTTATTTTATTGTCGCAGAATATGCAATAACGAAAAAGTTATACCGGATCGAGAATTCATCAAGTTGACCGCATCTACCCAATATAACGAACATACCAGTAGATTGGTTCAGTATTACGATCATTTTTATCCAGAAAATGGCATTGATTTGGAGCTCCTTTTTACTGTTTTACTACACGTACACGCTTTTAATAAACCCGGTACGAAGAATATGATTTTTACGTCGTTTTTTTTCTCGTTAATATTGATGAAATTTATTTCGTTAATTTAGGTTCACAATTGAGGGATTTTTTTTGTAGTCAGGTAGTTGAATTTATTTAGCGAAAGGGTTACACATCGAGCGGTGCCTAAAATGTGACTAATTACGTAATTATATAATGTCTAAAATGTGTACTAATTTGCTTACGAGCTTATTCGCATGAATAACACGTATAAATTATTGTCTATTGTGAATTACCTGATTAACCGTTAATTTTTTAATTTCCGTTGTTTTTAATCACGTGCTTTGATTGTTTAATGTGATTTTTTTGGATTATAAAGAGAAATAGTTTATTGAAATATTTTTAATTAATGTTTTTGCAGGCGCTGTGATGATATTTTTGCCAAGTTTTTCCGATATACTGGCTTTTCGGGAGATTTTATTCGAGAGGGAATCGCAACTTGTGTCCAAAGGAGGCAGCTTTATATTAAGATACTTATATACGAATATGCAGGTATGTTATGTAATGATTGGTGCAAAATATGACTGAATTAATTCAAAATGGCGGCATTATATTATGAATTTAGGCCGTTGATGAAAAAAAGTAATAGGTATTGAAGATTATGTTGATAATTTAAATCAAGCAAAACCCGTAGAATCTAGTGCGCATGCGCTAATGACCGTTTATATGGTCCATACAAGCGTAAATTACTGTTTGTGTTCTGCGCGTGCACGAATTACTGTTCGTGTTTTGCGCATGCGCAGGAAGAACTATTCTCTCGTGTATTTTGAGAAATTCTATTTACCCAATATATGCTCAATTCAATTACTGTTTCATTTATAGACTTGCGAGCAAAAACTCATCTTCCAGATACCCCCTCCTGATTGTCGTAAAATAATCCTATCCACGGATGTAGGAGCGGTAGGCATCACCGTAAGCGATTTAGTCTACATCATCGATACCGGTAAAATTGAACAGGTATGACAACCGTTTCGACACTTGTTGGATTACAAAACCTCACACGTGTTATTTTCCGCGTAGAAAATGTACGTCGACCATACAGGAAGACTGACGTTCGTGACAAATTGGATATCTATGTCGCATGCACTACAAAGATCCACGAAAATCGGACGTTTGCAGCCTGGATGTTGTTATAGATTATACCCTCAGCTTATGACATTACCAGTGAAGACACCTTGCGCTAATATATTTACGTGTTCGCCTCAAGTATTGCGATATTCCATCTTTGAACGGGTTAAACACGTGTTGGTTTATTGTAAATGACAAATTTCATCGTAGATGTTGTGTTTATACACGAAACAAATAATCTCAAGCACTGACCCGGTCATGTCGTATCTTCAGAGAGCCTTCACCGTGCCTGATTTTCAATCTATCAAGCAATCTGTGGATTTTTTAAAAGTACTAGATACCTCAAGCGTCTCGAACCAAACTAACTATATTGATTTCCAGAGCATAGACGCGTTCGATATATGCAAAAGCTATGAACACCTAACTGAACTGGGCAAGATAATGTTGCAATTGCCATTGGAGCCTCAATACGCTAAAATGGTTTTGTACGCGGTTGCGTTAAAATGCCTTGATCCTATCTTAACCATAGCTGCGTTTTCAAAACACAAGTTAGCGTGATTTAGATCACTCCTTGAAATATTATCTAACGCGTGCTCCTTCCAGGTCGATTTTCACGTTGGAACGAAATTCCATGATGAAATCTCACGTGGCGACCAAAGAATGGAAAAAAATCGCCTCGAAATTTTACAGCGATCATTTAATCCTTATCAAGATGTTTCTGGTAATTTCTTGGCTTTGTTTTAAACACCGGAATTATTTAATTTATAAATGAGTAACAGGGACGTCAAGATGCCGGTGTTGATAAACGAGAAAAGCAATTCTGCGAAGAGTATTCTATCTCTCAGGCGACCATGGAGTTGGTAAATACGACTAGGTCGAATATCGTCGGACATCTGAGGGCCATGGGTATCGTTAAGACTCGCGGCGTTAACGACATGAGAGATTTGAATTCCAATTCTAAAGAATGGGTTTTTGTCAAAGCGGCTTTGGTGGGTGGATTATATCCTAATTTGATATTCGTCGATCGTGCTACGAATAAGTTGTATTGTAGGTTAGTACGATGCAGAATGTTGATTTTTCATAAGGTATTGACTACGTTTACCTATTTCTTATAGCAAAAACAAAAACGAAGTTTTACTAAATCCTTTATCGGTGCTTTTGGACTATTCGCTGATGTCTTCGAATCAGTGTACTATCTTATCGCAAAACGACGTCGTACAGCATTTACCTACTGATTGGGTAGTTTGCAATGAATTAAGTAATATGTACTCGGAAGATGTATTCACCGCGTCTGTGTGTACTTCGGTGACGCCAGTTACGTTGGCGTTATTCGCAGGGTCGTATAAAATATGCTCCACGTTGCAGAATCAAAGAACCGGTGAATAAGGTTTAATTCCGAGCTAAATATGTGATCATCGGAATTAACGAAATTGATTTATAGCTTTATTGGTGCAAAATACGACGACTAATTTCGAAGACAGCGATAGCGAAGATGATGAAACGGTCGATGATATGAAAAACTTCATGATCGATTTAAATTTGCAATTCAATATGGATAACGAAACAGCCAAATCAATACTTTACTTGAGGGTTAAATGGTTCTCGTATTTCTTTAAATGTTTGAAATACCCTTCGAAACCTATGACGACGGTAAGATTCGGTGTAATTTTGCTATAGAAACGAAAACTAAATTGGATATTGTCACAGGAAGATAAAAGTGTACTCGATACTATCGCGTATGTTTTGAAAAACGAAGAAAAATATAAATTTCCTGCCGGAGATCCTTCGTTTATTGGTCATAAACCGGCTGCGTTTACTATTGACTTATTTCAACAACGTAAGATAGCTTTCATAGTGAATTTCTCGTCGATAAAATACGTCTTAACGGTTATTTTCTCAATTACAGCTACTCATAGTAAATCTCTTTCAGATGTCGTACCTAATAATACTTCCAGAAGTCCCGTATTTCCAGGATTAATAACTGAAAGTTAGTATAGGTTGAGATCACCTCGAAATACCTATTATAATTTTACATTTTCAGATTCGCGTTATTTCTTGATTAAAAGCTACAACGGTAACAATATCAGTGCTTCTTTGCTCAGAGGCATATGGCGATTCGAACAAAACACTGAATCGAAACTTCTGGAAGTTCTCGGAGTACGAAATTTTTTAGTGGTAAACCTTATTCGCTTGCTTTATTGATAACAAATTTCATTTCTTTAAGACCGGAGCGGAAATCAAATTGATATTTCAATTCAGCGGCACGAATTGTTTCCAAGGAATGGCGTTATTATTAAGTAATCGTTACTGCACTTCTGATGTCGGATATGATTCGCGACAAGTTGGTGGATTTTTACCCATTCAATGGCTCAAAGAAGGTTTAGTACCGATGACTGCTGTCGAGGAGTATATGGATACAGCGGCGTGTAATAAATTAAAGACATCGCCCGACGGAACGGAATTGGAGTGTTTTTTAGCTAGTACTTTGGTCATGATGTGGAACACGTCACAAATGTTACTTCGTAGTGTACCGACACTCTAAATATGTACTTTTAAGAATATTTTTAATAAATTTTTACTGCGTTCTTTTCTTATAAGCAAACGATCTTTAGAAAAAGCGATGCTTACTAGCTCTTGATCGATTTATTAATTAGAAACTCTCGTTAAGTCGTATGGAAGCGAAATATATCGTCTTTTCCAACACCGCCGGAGAGAACTAGTATACGGAGTTGAATTGATTTTCTCCCTCTTCCCTTCACACGTTCATCTCCATTAATTCTTATCACCGTGTTCAAAATCTCGCCAATATTTATATCGGAAATTCGGAATATTCGTCGAGTAATGTTCAAATTATTTCGCTTAAATGATATTTAAAAGCATCTCGACGATTTAATGTCATCGCGGAATGTCGTGCAGCTACGCAGATGGTCTTTCACCTTATTCAAACAAAGGCAAACTCGGTATAGCAGAGGTAAGTACTAAGTACTAAGCACTAAAGCTGAACTTGAACAAACTTATAGCTTAATTTGTAGAAATTCGATACCTCAGAGGAAGTCAAAGAGAAAGTGAAAACACTAGCCCAATGGATCAACTCTAGTAAACACGTAGTGCTCCATACCGGAGCCGGAATAAGTACTTCGGCTGGTATACCGGATTTCAGGTACATAACCCGAATACACGATCTATATATTTGATTCTAATTTCGTTCGTATATTAGAGGTCCTAAAGGAGTATGGACTTTGGAAGAGAAAGGAGAAAAACCCAAGATAAATGTATCCTTCGATGAAGCTGTTCCTACAAAAACACACATGGCTATTGTGAAGATGACATCAGCTGGTAATTCCTCGAGAATCCTGTACTCGATTGAATTGCGCTATAATTTATCATTTTACAGGTAAAGTGCAATTTGTGATCAGCCAAAATATCGACGGTTTACATTTGAGGTCAGGATTAGAACGTAAATATCTGGCTGAATTACACGGTAACATGTTCATAGAACAGTGCCATCAATGCGACAGGTATTATCCTTCATCTTTATTCATTTCTTCGCATTAAAATATCAATTATTTTTACAGACAATTCGTTCGAACGTCAGCGACAACTTCTGTAGGTCAGAAATGCTTGGACGAACCGTGCCCGGTATCAAAAAGCAATGGTAGACCATGCCGGGGTAAATTACACGATACGATTTTAGATTGGGAACATAATTTACCAGAGAAAGATCTAGGATTGGCTGACTTCCACTCTTGGTATAATAAATTAAAACTAAACCTTTATTTAGCCCTTTATAATTCGTAATTATAGTTTAGCAGATTTGAGTATTTGTCTGGGCACAACGTTACAAATAGTTCCTAGCGGAAGTCTACCGCTTAATACTAAGAAATACAACAACGGTAGATTGGTCATTTGTAATTTACAGCCGACTAAATTTGTAAGTTGATACATTGCGTTATTTCGTCTTCTCGTGCTGACATTTCTTTTTTTTCTTTCAGGATAAAAGAGCTGACATGTTGATACACACGTACGTTGACGATATAATGACACTGCTCATGGAAGAACTCGGACTCGATTTACCCGAATACTCCAGAAAACTAGATCCATCTAAAAGAGACAAAAGCATAATCGTCGAATGGACCATACCGGACAGCGAAGTCAAAAGAATGAGACTCCTATATGAGAAAAGTTGTTGTAAAAATAAGAAAAGAAGATCAAAAACGGAACCTGGAATCAATACGAAGCTCGTTAAAATAAAAAACAATTCCGAAGAGCTTAAACTCAACGGTGAAATCAAATGTGAGAGTCGTTCCGACGTAGAAGATGGAAAAAGCGAATTCGTCGATAGTATTATCGATAACAAAAACAACGTTCCTGATACAAATTCCGTCAAGGAATACAACGAAACGATTAAAAGTGAGATAGTGACTTTTTAATTTTTAATTTTTATATTTTTTTTCTTAGTTTATGTATTTCTCACAGATCGTGTTCGTATCTTTTTAATTTATACATATCGCGATAATGTTTTATATTATGGTATAATAAACTTCAACCGAAAACATCACATTTATTAAGTAAAAATAGGAAAATACAAAAAACTATAAAATATCTCACTACAATGACCACATAGTTAAGCTTAGTTCGATATTTTAACGAAAATATTCAATGGCTCGGTAATCATAATGATAAATAATGAAAGTATCACGGTTACTTTTGGTTAAATTCTAAGATAAACTTTTTTCATTGATAAAACAATAGCGATAATTATCCACAACACGGTACCCCAAATATCCATAATTAAGAATTCCAAATGAGTCGACTCGTCGAAAAGCGGCGTCCATTGCCAGGGGAATATATTCCTCGTGATTTCATGACCGACATACAGCACGATGGAATTCTTGCCTAACATGAAAGAGTATTAGATCAATCGAGGAACCGGTAGTAGAAGTATCACCATGACTTACCAGCTTGTACAAAAGGTGCACCGTCCCACCATTCTTGATCGTCGATTACATAATACAAAATGGTTAAAATGAAAAAAGAAGAACCACCGCATACGAGTACATAAGATAAAGACCATAAATTCTTATTTATCGGGATCCAGCCATCTTCTATAGAAAACCCGCATAACATTCCACCGACTAGACCCTAATTTACGAAGAATTATTAATTTATCAAAGGCACCGTAAATCGCACCAAAAGGGATACTTACGGTTAGTAAAGACCAAGCTAACCATCTCAACATACGTTGTCTGTGTCGCCTAAACACCAATACGATGCGACCGGCGTGTATACCGAGGTAAATACATAAAACCGTGGTTAACGTTCCGAGTATTCCTAAAAAAAATACGTTTCATTTCGGTTTCGTAATTCGAGAGCATTAGCTTACCTTCTGGATCAAACGGTTCGTCGCATTTATAAATAGAATTACATGTAGCACGCTTATACATATGTTCAGACGTAAGCACCCATTTATCGATGTAATCCGCAACGCCACCGGTACAATTGGAATGTGAAGAATGATCGTGTAATCCTCCTGGACCCAGGTATCCAGTTGGACATCCAGGAACACTTTTTAGAAAGGTAATTAATGTGTGAATTATAGCTATGCCAGTTATTAATGCCCATTGGGTATAACTTTCAAGGAAATCTTCCACAACTAAGTATCTTTCGTTCTAAAATAAAATATAATATTTCAATTGTATTGTTTCAAGTGTTCTGATGTGAAACACTGAAAAATTACAAGCGTTCCCATGGTAGACTGAGCTTGCATGTATTGCGATTCGATACTGGCAGAAATGAAATAGGCGATCGCTAATCTTTGTAGTACTCCCGGTAAACGTAACATTCGAACGTCGGCGTGTCCCAAATTGCTCACAATCAGACCCAGTATTATCAAGGTGAAAGCACGTAAACGAATATTATTCGTTATTTTTGACAGGCTCAAGCTATCGCGTATTTGGAATTTTAATTTAAACGCTGTACCAACGCCCATGATCCAAGCGAACCTGAAAATTACAGATAAGATTAAAAAAATAAATAAACACAAGTTGCGAAAATCCGAGAATATTCGTGGTATCTCGGATAGATCCGTTAAACTTGAAGTTAGTTTTTATAACAAAAAATAACATAAAATAAAATAAATAAAATAAATAGGAACAAACGAAATTTACGATTTTAAAATACATTCCAAGCCGTGAAGTCGTCGATGCGTAATAATATATACTCGTAGTAATAATTAAAGCGATAAAAGTAGTATTATAATCAGTCAACGAACCAAGGAAATACAAGGTCAGCTATCGTAAGTCCGTTCCAAGGCGAATGCTTAAAAATTTTGTATTCGCCGCCGCCATAATTAACAAATATCATCATAGCTATGGCTATCCTGAATATTGAACACACATTAGTAATCAAATTCAGCCATTATTTTTTCAAAAAATCATAGTTTACCCTCGGAAAGCATCAAGCGAATGAATTCGATTGCACACCTCTTCCTGTCTCGCAGGTCTACTCATCATTAATCTATTTAAATCATTGGAATCTATTGATTCCTACGGAAATAATTCACGAATTAGTACAATTTCACGATATTTCAACGAATCCATCATCCTTACGCTTTCGAGTTGCGCTCGAGCATACGCAGACGCTCTGGCTCGAGTTCGATGAATAACTGTGATCAATTTGGCTATTACTGATAAAGATATGAAGATACCTAACACGTAGATAATTGCTGGAAAATAAATTCAAGTTAAAAGAACGAAATACTCGATCTTCAATCGCTCACAAATTGCGCTTACATTCCAATTCATTGAAAGGTTCAACGGTGGTATGAATAACCGAGCATTCTGTATCGGTAACGTTCCAAGCATAAAAGCCATGCTCGCCGAATGATACTTTATTCGCTCTGAAATCAAAATAATTAGTATTTCGTTGTATTCACAGGAGCGATGAGTTTCTTACGAGCAAATAGTATCATTTCGTTTATCGCGTATTTGTAAATTCCAACTCCTATCTGTTTGTAACACAACGCTTCCGGTGTCATTTGTAATAGTGAGTGTTTTCAATAAATCGCACTGGAAATAAACATGAGGTAATACGAGATGTGGTGCAAAATGATTAAATTTTTACCTTGTAACATTCCACAGCTTGTGCCCACAGGTACAATATCGACGGAGTTTCCTTGCTAATCGTCAGATTAGCTTGATCGAATAATAATTTATTCGCAGACATGACAATTTAAAGAAATAGGCAAGTTTAAATTACATTTGTCGAACCGGCACAATGATTTTTCAAAACTGAGTCGAAATTGATTCAATGGTATTTTCGTGTTTGTGAATTCTATAAATGGAATAATATTTAGGGGATCTTTTTAAACACAACTTAAATCGCATACATTACCGCATTGAACAGGGTTTCTTACATGAAATGAATTTTTACGCAAATAAATGCGTGTTTTCCGTTTCACATTTTTCTTTGTTGATATTTTCATGATAAAAAACAGCTGATTTTATTTCCCAAGATATCGCCATCTTTAATAAAACCTGTTGCGAAGGTTGGGAATCACTTTTCATCGTGGAATTTGATCAGTGTCATCAATGTGATAAATCATAATTATCTGAAAATTTTTCAATTTGTAATTTTACGAATTTAATAGCTTGAAAAATCCATTAAAAATCATTATTTTTGTTTAAATACATTTTTATAAATTAAAATTATAAAAATTTAGGTCAAAATTTACTAAACCATCGAAAACTAGTTTCTCGAAGGTTTCCCTCCTGTTGAACATTTTTAGTTTCGAATCATCGCCTGCGCTGATAATTTAACAGTTGAACCAAGAATTTAAAAAAACTTCTTATAACGTTTAAAAGAACGTGATTTATCGCTATAATAAGTAATTTTATTTAATTTTTCGAGATAAAAACGCTGGTTAAACGTTACATACATAATATATATATATTCCCTTCCATAGTTTTAATTAAACACATTTCTCTTGCACTTGAAAACTTTTACCATTAATTAACGTAAAAATTATCACAAGTTCACAACTAAAACGTCACCGTAGATTAAGACTTACCGCAGAAATTCCACCGATAACCATGTCTACAAGAAGATCAACTACGAAAAGAAAAAGCACGGCTCATACGGATACTATTATAGCTAAAAAGAATTCACTAACAGGTATATATTTTCATATAATACTCTGATGATGAGATGCTCTCAAATACTCGAGTAATCGACACCATTCCATGTATAGGTTTATCTCTGAAGCCTGACATCCTGCAAACACTCGGCTCAGGGAGTGTTTTTACTTGCGGTCAAAACGAAATGGGTCAATTGGGGCATGGCGAGGATACGCCGGAATGCGAGCAACCAACGATGGTTAAAAATTTAACCGACATTGTTGATATAAGCGCCGGCGGAATGCATACTTTATGTATTGATAGAAACGGCAAAGTATGTTTTCTATAACGAACTCGACGAAATGAATTTAATTGATAATTTCATAGGTTTATAGTTGGGGATGCAACGACGATTTCGCTTTAGGTCGTGAAACGACTTCAGAAACAGAAGCGGTTCCTGGTGAAGTCGTCTTAGATGAAAGAGCGGTTCAGATTACAGCCGGTGATTCGCATTCAGCGGCGCTTACTGTTAGCGGAAAAGTCTACGCTTGGGGGTCGTTTCGTGTAAGTATTTCGCTATTTATATCATCACTGCTTGTGTTACATTCTGGAGTATTCAGGATTCCCACGGTATTATGGGCCTAACACCGAAAGGAAGGCAAAATGTGCCAGCTTTGATAATGAATAACGCCGCTAAAATCGCTTCTGGAGCCGATCACTTGTTAATATTATCTGCCAACGGATCATTATACAGTCTAGGATGCGCCGAACAAGGTCAACTTGGCAGAATATCGGTCAGATTTGCCGATCGTGGTTCTAGACGTGGATTAGGTAATCAATCGTACTGTCTTTTTTCAGTCTTGTTTTTCATCTTCTTTCGTTCTTTTTAGGTAATCTTTTAAATCCCGGTTTGATACCACATCCTAAGAATAAATTCGACGATATATGGACCGGAACTTACAATTCTTTTGCCAAGGAGCACACCACAGGCGAAATATTCTCTTTTGGTTTAAATAACTACAAACAATTAGGTAAATATAAATAGATGGGTTGGTTCTCACGCCAAATTACAGCATAATGACGCAATTTTCACTTCAGGATTAAGCGAATTCGAGGTATACACTTGGCCAGAATTAACCAAAACATTTTCATCGGATAAGAAATGGGTATCTATATGCGGCGGTCAACATCACACCCTCGCTTTAGACAATAACGGTAAATTCACGCCGTTCACTTACTGAAACAGCTTCCTCTAATCACATCACTTTACAGGAAAAACCTATGTATTGGGTCGTAAAGAATACGGTAGATTGGGTCTGGGAAAAGATTGTCACGATAAAACACAACCTACCCTAATACCAACTCTCGCTGATAAACACGTTACTAATATATCTTGCGGTAGTTGCGTATCATTTGCGGTTACAAAACAAGGTAAATACGATCTCCTTCTTCATAACATCCAAATCTACAACTGTAATACAATCTCATTTCAGGTGAAGCTTTCAGTTGGGGTATGGGTACCAGTAACCAGTTAGGCAATGGTAGTGACGACGACGTTTACGAACCTCAACCTGTCGCCGCATTCGTCGAGAAAGTAACTCAAGTCCAAGAAAACGGTAAAAGTAAAACCGTCAAAAAGAAAATTCCCAATTGTAAAATAATCAAAGTCTCGAGTGGAGGTCAACATACTGTATTTTTGGCCCAAGTTACACAGTAATTCTACCCTCACTTCGAAAATGAAAAAAAAATTAACGTATTTAGGTCTCGTGTGATATATAAATGTATTATTCGCGTTATTTATTTTGATTATGAAAATTACTACGTTTTTTTTTTGTCTTTTTCGAATATTTTTCTAAGTTTGTTAAACGTAGAAAACTCTAAATTTTAAGAAATTTGGTGAAATGTTTATATCGAAAGACGTATTATTATTTTAAACGTGGCCATATTTTAATTCGTAATTTTCGTACGAATTTCTCCCTTCTTTTTAAAAATGTATTTTAAAGTAATCACTAGTCAAAGAAATAATACCGTTTAAGGTAACAAAAATGTATATTTATGTAGAAAAAAACAACAATAACAAATGTAAACAAATCACCACTTTTTAACACATATTTTTTCCTTTTCCTGGAGAACAATTTTCTTAATTACAAAGTTGGATACTTTATTTATTTGTTCGTAGCAAAGATGATGTAAATATTTGTTGGATGATTTGTGGAATATCTTCTAAATTCATGCACACGAATCCTCTGCCTGCTGGAAGAGCGTTTGTTAATCTGTGAAAAAAAAAGTATATTAATTTATTACATATATTTTTTGATTGTTATTCGAATCTATTGAGACTGAAATAAATTAATTGTTTGATACCGTCTTAATTAGGTGTAATGAATTTAACGCGAGTGGAGGCAGATGTGTGAAGCAGCTGGGAAACGCATTGAATAATTTAGTTGGGTATCGGAAGATGCGGGTTCGAAATATTTCTAACGTCTTGGAAGAAAATTAATTCAGTTTTTTTAGTGTAATTCGACGTACTGGCTTGCCAAATTCGTTGACATGAAACAACCTACACCTACGCGAACGTTTAGGTGAAGATAAAGATACACAAAAGTCAATCGTTTTACCGTGATTTACGGCGTAGATCATCGATCGAACGGTCGAAAATTACTAAATCGACGTCGCTGAACACGAATATGACCTCACATTCGTCATAACGAATTTACGTGATCTCGGCGAATAATTGTCTTCATTAATGAAAAACCTCACTTCTTGTTTTTACTTTTTGGCTGGTTTTTCTAGACATTAAAAAAAATCACAAAAATTGACGAATACACGCGATTAAAACGAACATCGAAAAAACCCGAAAATACACGAACACAAACGAATCCGCAAAATACTGATCAAATTCAAACATTTCCCCCGTGATCTTGGTTAGATATTGCCAATATCCGAATAATTTATTTTTGCACAAAGCCGACACGCAAGTTGATTAACATCCTCATTTTTTACAGATAGGACCATGAAATTCGGCACGTCTTGACATTACCTCACAGCTTGATCTCCAAGAGATCCGATAAATATAGCATAGGCACTAATGGTATCGCTCGATTGCAAAGCATCGGCTAAATGCCTCGGCGGAATTCCATATCTGGATAAATTAGCATCAGATAAAACGATGACGATTCCTTCGTCGAAATCTTCTTTCTCTTTTTCCAACCTCTTGATAGCATCTTTAATCGCCTCCAGAGTGTTATCACCGGACATGCAAAACTGAGCGTGAGCATGCATCGTCTACGAATCAAAAAGCAAACATTGCCAATGCAGTTTTTCGGGACGTTTTTAGCGTCTCATATGTAGTACCTTGATGACATCCAATCGCTGTTTATTGTCCGATGGCGGATTTTTCTTCGATACAAAAGTTATATTGTATGATTCGCCGGAATGGCCGACGATATCGTATTGGATTCGAGATTCGTGACCTTGGAGGGCTTCCAAGACCAAAATCACGGCTTCCATTTCACGATCCAATCGGCCATCGTATCCGTTGAACCTGTACATACTCCCTGACACGTCGACCACCAATCTTAAACGTTTCGGTTTGATTTGCGGCGCTCCGAGTTCAGGTTCTACGTCTGTACGTCTCCGGTAAATGGTTCTTTCACCGGTAATACCTTCAAAAAAAGGGAGGTTCAGATAAGGCTTCAAATCTGATTCAAGGACATCTCACCTTCGACCAATTTAGCGTCATCGAGCTCGCCGGAGGTTTGATGCCTCATCCACTGACGTTCCTTGGACTTGGCTTGTAAATTGCTCAAAATTACTCTCAAAGCTTGCACCTATCGCAGCAAGATGAAGATTACTCCCACTATCGTGATCCACTTCTACTCTCAAGTACTACAAACCTGATTTTGAACGGAAGAAGAAAATTCGCCGTACAACTTGGCATCATATTCGCTCATTTGGATTTCCTTCAAACGTTCTTTGAACGCTTTTTGGCCCATTTCTCTGGCCGCTTTTATCACGTGTTCCGGTACAGCGTTTTTTTCCTCGTCACTGAGCTATAATCAGAATCACCGTTATTTCAGGAGCTTTCCAACGAATATAAGAGGACCACCTACTTGGTGAACTGTGTGCCCCGCGTCCAACCTGTAAGGTCCTCCTTTGCCTCCGAGTCCAGCGGTATCTCGACCTCCGGTGCCACCGGCCCACGTGTTACCTCCTACGTGAGGATTATTTTCATCATCGACTTGACCATGCTTGGGACCTGATACATCAAGACCGCCGGTCCTTTCTACAGTCAATTGTAAATCTCCCGCTAGATACAGAAACCACAGAAAATAACGAGGAGCATTGAAGGAGTCTACCGATGAGGTTAATTAGTAATTACATGGTTTCTTCTTAATTCCAACAAGTTGAACGGGGATTTTATGATCATTAAGGACACGCTGCAGGATTTCCTTCATATCAGAACTGTATCTATCGAAATCGAAAACGTTACTGACAGCTTCTGAGATGGAATCATTCGGGAATGCCTGAAATTCAAAAATGACGGAAAACGTGGCTCGAGACACGACGGAAACCTCGAATCTGCTCACTTGCAAATGTTTCACGATATTGACCGCCTCACGGGTGGAGTAAGGATATGAAACTAATCCTATATCTGCCAAATTCCTCAATTCGCCAAATGCATTTACTACCCTTCGAATAGTATCCGCGTTAACGTCGGGGCCATATTTCTGCAACAGCTGAATTTCCGATTCTGGTCGAGGATTATCGATGACGTGGCAACTGAATAGGTCACCTGCGAACGAATAAACCGTTTAGATAAATCACCTTGCAATTAGTGTTGAAAATATCCCTTACCTAAAGCCGCGAAGAGATTATTTCCAAGGAACGGGAACCCAGGTCTATTGGCGAGCATAATCATCCTAAAATCTGGATGCATCTTCAGGATCTTTGGATCAGCGGGATGAGAAGAATTTGCAGGCACAATACGACGGCCATCGGATAAGATCATTTCACCAGATTCGATAAGGGTCTGCAAAAGAAATAATTTGAAACGTTTCCGCTGAAGAATTCATCTGCTTTGGGACTTGGCTTACCTTTAATATACAGGTAACATGGGTAGGAGCTTTATCTGCTTCATCGACCACCAAAACATGACCTCTTTGGATAGCCTTGACCAAAGGAGAATCGTCGTATCGTACAATACCATCGACAATCATCGGCTGCATGGTTAAAGACTGCACAGTCGTATCCCTACAAAGATCTCCTTCAATAACCGCACTAACACCGGAAAAAGCCCCACGATCCTCACCTATGTAACTGGATGTATTCACGGGGCCGATTCAACATCTGCAACAGCTTGTCCGTCAACTTGTTCTTACCAACTCCTTGATTGCCCACCAAAAGCAGATGTTCTCCGATGGAGAAATCTTGCAAAAGTTGCTCCAGCAATTCCGTATGCTACATTAGACAATGGAAAAATTCCAGATCACACGAGTATTTCGCATTTATTCTCATAATAAGGACATTACCTGAGGCAATTCGTAGAACAGGACATTGGGTACTTTGGCAGAGTCCTTGGTTTGGTAACGAGGCACCACGGTATCTCCAACGGTAACATGTTGATCGCTAATTTTGCACTCTTTGAAGTTTGGGAAGGTCTCAGGCAAAGGCTGGACTCCGGCTTTGAACAAAGCGGTATCCAAAGCTTGTCTGGTCAACGGTGGCAAGAATCTGCAGAGACACCCTCACAAATGAAGCTTGTTGCAACGTGTCGATACGTAAAAAACTGGCTCCACGTACTTGGCCAAACAAGCTCTTTGGATGGTTTCAAAAACATCGCGAGAAGAAAATTTGGAAGACCTCTTAGCGATTCGGAGTAATTGCCTAGTGGACAGGGAAGCAGATAATGCTGAGAGAGCTGCATCTGGAGATGACCTCAGCCTTTGTACGACATCCAAAACACTTCTGATCACTCGGTCAGAACTGCCGTTCTACATATACGAGTAATTTGCGAAAATGTCGTAAGAACTAAAAACTCATCACTTCCTCAATCCTTACTAGAGCTTCTATTAGACGCAATTCCTCGGATTGGTTCAAGGCGCGCATCTCGTGGAAGACGAAGAAATTCATAATCTCGGCGGTCATCCATTGTGGACTATATCCTCCTGGTTTCTCAGCCAACGCGATGATTCTGAAGGAAGGATGAATCCTATGGACTCCATTCTTCCTCATGTACTCTGCTCCGTGAATGGTGACCAAATAATCGTATCTATCGTGTCTAAGTAGTCGTTGGCCATCGTGTAGCTGAAGTTCCCGATCATTGACTAACCTGTCCACCCAAGTGACATTCGTAAATTGGCAGCAGATCCGCGCATGTCACTTTAATTACTCGTAACTTCTTATTCACCTATTTAACACAGCTAAAGTTGAAGTGTGAACCCTATGAATACCATCTAAAACCGCTAGTTTTCCATTCAAGGCAGCATTAACGAGGGGAGAATTACGCCAGACAGTATCTCCGTTTGGCATAGTTTCTCTCTGCTGTATCAGGTCCCGAGAGGTCATGTCCTGGAAGTCATTGGTAGCATGTCAATGCCATTGTCAAAAGCCAACTCCTTAACTCGTTGCACACTCCACTCACTTGATACAATATCACAGGTTCGATGTGATAATTCAAAAGCTCGGCAAACTTTTTCACAATAATGGACTTGCCACAACCAGAAGGCCCAACTATGCAGAAATCCCCAATCGCATGAGTCCTCATTAAACTGGCCAACTGATGACTATGATACGACAAATCTATATATTCGGTTTCATACGAGTATATTGGTTGATCCTGACCAGTTCTAAGCTAAAATCGCGCCATCAGTAACTCTCCCTCTATCACCTTGTTGGTTTTCTCAGCACATACGGTACCTCGATAATAGAATTATTATTCAAATACATCACAGCCTTCTCATTGTCGACGACTTTCTTATCGATTATCTGTAGATGGCCTTCGTTGCTAGGGGCTTTGACTCCGAAGGACTTCAATACATTGAATACGGCAGACTGCCCTTCTTTGGGAAGAACGCTTTTGAATGGGAATAGGTGACTAAACAGATCTCCCACTTCGATGGATGGATCTATTGTTAGTAATTCAGCGATGTAACGACAATTATACACTGGGAAGTCTGGTAAGCCCAAGTTTTTTGATTCCTGAGACAACAAAGCGTATCCACAGGACAGAAGTTGTTCCAGTTTATTTTGAGGACAGTTGGGATACGCTGATTGCAGCAATATTTTCATTTCCTGTACAGATAATATCGTAGTTTAGGTAAGTAGTAAGTACATGAAGAAGGTGGATTTCCAATATTTCACCGTAAGTAAACAGAATGAAATCGGGGAGGTGTCTGAAGGAAGTACGCGCGCGTAATAAATGAAAATGTGGCAGTGAGTATTTAGTAGGTTAGACGATATAATAATAATGGACCGCTCTACCGTTTAGGAGCTTAAGTGAAGCCCCGACATAATTGTAGCGGTCTAAGCACAGAAAGGGAAAAGTAATGCGGGCGCAGGATCAGGGGTTCGTTTCGTTCCACAATCCACATATAACGTTTCGACGGGGTTTTACAATTTCGTCTCGTTTCTTTTTTCCAAAAAATTCATCAAACTTTATCTTGCAAAACAAAAAACAAACAAAAAAAAAGATCAACTTCTGATGTGTCTGGTTGATTAGTTTTCTATGTGTAAGTTAAGTACATGATTTTCTTGGAAGTAAGTGCCTATCTCATCACAACTCGAAGCGGTCTCAAATCGATAATAAAAATATTAAAAAATATTCAAATTTATTCGTTTCCCTACGCCAAAAAAGGTAACCTTTATTGGTAAAATTTCGCAACTCTGATTACATCGCGTGTCTAAAATCGAATCGCATATATCTTCATCACAACCGCCGAAAAAAATGCTCATTCGACACAGGCACAACTACAAAAAACATCGAAGACGAAACAGAAAACGCCTAAATGTCTCAACCCCTACTCAGCTGTAAAATTAGAACGCGTCGTTTCACGAATGCCACGTTCGGTTTGTTTTATTCGAAGTGTCATTGGTTATTTCGGCGTCACGCGAAAACCAACTCGTTTCCGAGTTGAACATTCGACATATCGTAATGTAGGTGAATATACTGTACGTGCGCGAGTTCGTGTCCTAGCAGAATGCGAACGATGAAAAGCCACTGGAAATCTTCGGAGAATCCTCTATACGTGAAGATCGTCTGGAAAAAAGGATCAAGACATGTGATCCTGCACAACGACGAATTACTCGTACAAAAAAAAACATCACCACGGGTAACACCTCGACCCGAGATTGGACCAGCACCTCGAAACGTCGGCGATTTACATACCTGCCTCACTAAGCTCAAGTTGGACAATAAAGAGCAAAAAGTACCAATCAGAGCGATCTCTTGCGAACCCACATTCATCTGCAATCCAATTTGCAAAGTCGTCTCTAGGCCGAACTACAACCTCAGCCGATCCTATTTCTATGTCAATAACCTACACAACGAGTTCACACCCGATACCAACGAAACCCCAAATCACCAGCCACCTGATGCATTCACCGACAGAATCCTGCAATGGTTACATTCATCGAGTACAAGCGTAGACATCATCACCTGTCCCGAGGATACCATTAAAATCACCGAAAGGAAATCACCCTTTAAAGAAAGACCAAAAACGTCGCCCGGAAATGGTACCCAAAAAGTACCCCTACTCCAGGAGGACACATATCAAGATGATGTACCCGAATCGGTGCAATATGGTGGACGCCCTCAGTTACACGTTTTTGTACCGAATTTCGAAACGGAGCAAGCTCAATGTGCGAGGAAGAGTAAATCGCTTGATGATACGTGATGATCCTCGATTGCTTCGACCAATATTTTTATTTATTGCTTTCTGGTAACATTATTTTATATCAATTTTTTACACTTCGGAAACATTTACGAGTACAACGTTTACCGAGTGTTAATAAAATTTTTGTGATTTCTTTTATGATTTTTTTTTTCTTTCTTTCTTTTCGAAGCGAAAATAAGTGACGTAGTACTGTAGTAGTGATTTTTTGGCGACTTTTGGCCTCAATTTTGAATTATTTTCTTCTAAAGGAAAAGGAAACAACACCCCCTGACTGAAATTCCTAAGAGGATACGATTAAAAATTGACGTATTGCATTTAAAAAAAAAGAATATTAAAAAATGTACAGTAATTCATTATTTGTAATTTGGTTTGGTCCAAAAAGTTCTTTAGCTTTTGAGATTGGAAAAATGTCTCCGAATCACCAAAAAATAGCAGAAATGATAATTACAAGTAATGTGCCCGTAATTATACAGTAGGTAATTAACAGGCGGTTTACCGATGATTACCTGTAATTTACGGGTGATTTGCCGGTAAGTACGTGTAATTTCGTTTAATTTGCCATAGAAACAGTAAGTGGTGACGTGGTGACGTGGTGATGTGGTGATTTCTTTTATGGGGTTTCAAATGCACTAAAGGTGGTTTTTTCCATTTTTTTTTTTTTTTTTTTTTCGCACAATACAACGCTTTACTAAATTTGCTCCATTATTTCAGATGGGTTCGTAATCGTACATTTCTTATACCAAAATGAATAAGAAAACAGATATCCAATTTTTCGAGCTGAGAACAATTTCTCGACACTCCCTCTTTTTACTCGAAAATTTTTTCAACGCTCCCTCCCACCACTCGAACATTCTCACGTATTCTCCCAAAACACCATCAATTAAATTCAAATTGATTGAAATGAAAATATGATTTCAACTTCGTTACGTTCGAAACTTTCAAGCCCTTCTGGAGAAATACATATTAAGCATACCGATAAAAAAGCTCTCGAATCCATCACCTTGTACCGCGATCCGCCGTTTACACTCCCTCTCATGCAACCGATTAATAATTATACCAGAATAAAATCAATCAACGAGGAGAGCTTTCTTATTGGCACCTATCACGCTATCTTAGCACCCTTTAAAAAATCCTCATTCAATCGGCAATGCTCGATTATCGAGTAAATTCCGCCACACATCGCTACTAAAAGTTTTGAAAGTGGTTGAATTTGTTTTTCCAAAGAAGAAATTATTCGCCGGTATCTAAATCAAACGCATTCCGCATTCCGCATTTCTCCTCTATTAATACTTGCATCGCGTGACTCCGGTTTCGAAAAATATTACAGTAGGAATCGTCAAACACGAAAGTTAGTACGTACTTTAAACAATGCGGGATAATTATTCGGTAATTATTTCGGAATTATTGTACTTTATAAGGGGGCTCTTAAATTTTCGAGTATTTTGCGGTTAATTTTTTTATAATCTTCATTAAAAACGTAATAACTAAAGAAAATTCGCCGGGATTATTTTTCGTGACTGGAGAAGAAGTAAAAATGGAATATCGTAAAGGTTTACGATTCCTCCGCACGAAGTTTTCTTATTAATCCAAATCCAGCGAATGATTTTCGTTATGAGACACCTTGCGATAGTTGCGTAGTGTGGCGCCGTAAACGTAAAAAGAAATACAAATTGCATACTTTTACGCCATTTCGGAAACATAAATCAAAAATTTACAATTACGAATCGAAACTAAAACGACGAACGACGTAAAATAATTATTTTACGAAGCAATAAAGCTCGAAATTTTCGCATCAAATGACAAAAACTTTCATGGCCTTGAAAACAAACTTCAACGAAAGTTGCTGCCATTTATATTGAAAAAAAAATTTAAATAACGTAATAGAATTTAGCTCGAAAATGAAACAGTTACCGCACATGGGAATCGTTTAAACGTATTTTTTACGAGCTCGTTTAGTCGTTACATTCACGAGATTGCGTCATAAAACTTTTTTCCATCATTTACGCTTTAATATTCGGGTATTATTCGAAGATTATTCGCGTCGCGTCGATTAAAATGCAACTTACTTGATACGGGGGCGCGTTTATATCCCTAGATTGGAATCTAGATCGTAAAGGCGGATCTAATGGGTTACCAGGGTAATTCGGTACTGGAAGACCAAGAGCAATGACACGGAAATCGTCGTGTACTCTGATAAGGTTCCATTTTTCGAGATATTCCTTACCGTGTTGCTGGAAAATGTTCAAAATTTAATGTCTTGTTGCTTTATTTCCTCAAAGTAAGATTTACTACCAACTTTGAGCAATTTATCGTAATTATCAGGGGCGATAAGAAATCTACCATCTTCCAGATGCATTTCGCGATTTTCCAATAAATTATTCAATACTGGTAACACATTACGTTCGGCTTTCTCGATACCTTCTAAAACTAAAATTCGTCCTTCGATAGCTGCTCTAACTGCGCTCTGTGAAAAATCGATTCGAAGAATAATTAAAATAGAGAAGGCAAGATTTCAATTAATGAAGATGCACGTACTTGATTTATGTATTCTGCTGAACCTTTAATTATCTCTCTTCTTTGTTTAAGATCAGCTTCGGTTGTATCTCTGGATAAAGATACAAATTCTACTTCCTGCTGAGTTAGCTGCAAATAAACCATGACTAATTGTCGTCGCCACGATCCCGGCTGTCCGATGAGAAACATGTCTTGTTTTAGTTGATCTTTTTGCAGCATCCACTTCAAATCGGAAAGTATACTCTGCGTTAAATCTTTACTAACTGTAAAATACACCAAAATTGGATCAATTTGTTCACAACTGATTAACGATAAGACAAACATGTACTAACGATAATTAACCGGAACATATTCAGGATGAGTAGGAATTTTTAGAATTTTTTCTACATCTCCTATCTTCACTTTGCCTGTAAAAAATTACTTGTGTAAGATGTTTCAATGGCTACGTAGCACGTATTTTTATAATTTACCTGCAGCCGTTCCTTCGTGCCGACAAAGCATACTACAGGTATTATTTAAAACTATTTTATCCGAGGCCATTTGATATTTAAAATTATTTTTCGTCAAAATAATACGTTTAATTGTGGTCATACGTCTTAAAGCGGTGATCATTTTTTCGTTCTGTGTGTCTGAAATGTGCATCATGAAATACAAACTGTAGGATACATCTGAGCGGGAGCTCCGAAATCACCGTTCGACAAGAAAATTATACATTTTAGGTGAAATAATAGGAATTTTTTTGAAATTTTTCCAAAAGAATTTGATAGCGCGAATTAACATAATGATAACGAGAATGACGTAATCATTCGCAAGATTGCGAAAAAATAACGTAAAATTTCTGTTTTGATGGGTGTTTTGTATGAATTCGGCCATAAATTGGTAACACTGTTTAACTCGAAACGATTTTCGTTCGTTTGTCGTGCGCATTAAACGATGATTTTATCCAGTTTTTAGGTAAAATTTACGATTAACAAAAAAGTAGGTGGTTGATTGACTTTTTTCTAGTATTTTGGTCGTATTTTGGTGAACAAAGAAGTGCTGTTGTGTGCGTTAGTGTTTAAAAATTAAATCTATAAAATAATGGAATTAACAAACATATAGCGTAACAAGATCGCATTTCCATTGCTCGGAAAACAAAATAGCAAATTTGTTTGCACGGCTGTCGAACTCGGAACGATAAATACCCACTTTAAATGGCGTGTTTAAATACCCTCAAAGAAGAAATAAAAGTTCTTGAATCGGTATTTCCAAAAAATCATGAACGTTTTCAAATACATTTCGCCACCGTAGACGAACTATCGTGTAAATTCGTCCATTGTCCGGGTAAAACCTACGAAATCAATGCTAACATAACAGTAAGCTAATCCTATACTCTACGTAGCACCATTACAGTATTTCATGCAATTTGCATATTTTGTTCTTAAATTAAGGAAACGTATCCGTCTACTCCTCCGGTTTGGTTCGCCGATACGGAAGATATAAGAGTGACGAATGCTGTGCAACTACTCACCAACACCACTGGATTAGATAATCACGTGAGTTATTGTTATGGACTAAGTATTTCTTACCGTAAACAAAACATGAATTTTTTTCAGATCATAAATCAAGTTATCATTTTGTTGAAAGAATTATGTCGTATTTATCAAGTCTCCGAACCCGCCAATCTTGATAGCCTTAGGTTAGGAATATCACAGCAGTTTTGTTTAATTAGTGATAAATCCAAACCGAAAGTTGTCGAAGATGATGACGACGACGATGACGAAGACGATGATTTAGAAGAAGATATACCTTTAGCTACCGAGGAAATGGATAACGCGAATAATAAGAATAAAGTAAATAACGTTGTTTTCGAGTATCGTTTAATCAGCAGTTTCTGATCACTGTTGTATCATGCAGGAAGACATGAAAACCGAATACTTCGAGATATTAGAAAGATTGAAAAATAAACAAAGGCGAGATCACATGAAAGGCTCCATTACTGGATCGGTCCAGGCTAATAACAGATTAATGAAAGAACTTCGCGATATTTACAACTCGGATACGTTTAAAAAAGGTAATCTTATCTTATCTTATTTTCGTACGTTTATTTACGATTTCTTATTCTTTCAACAGGAGTATATAGCATAGAATTGGTAGGCGATAGTTTGTATGAATGGAACGTACGTTTAATCAACGTAGACGTAGATTCACCATTACACAAAGATTTAGTGGTACTGAAGGAAAAAGAAGGAAAAGATTGTATTTTATTAAATATGACCTTCAAAGATACATTCCCATTTACTCCTCCGTTCGTGCGAGTTGTCGATCCCATCATATCCGGTGGTTACGTGCTCATCGGAGGAGCTATTTGTATGGAATTATTAACCCAACAGGGTTGGAGTTCAGCCTATACAGTCGAAGCTGTCATTATTCAAATCGCTGCCACATTGGTCAAAGGAAAAGCTCGGATTCAATTTGGATCCACGAAATTGTCCAATCAGGTAAGTTTTCCGGTAGTTTTATTTCGTCATTATGCACCATCAGCTGATTCACGCCACGTTTAATTACAGAATAGCTTAGCTAGAGCACAACAGTCATTCAATTCGTTGGTGCAAATTCACGAGAAAAGCGGTACGTGAGAAGTCTCCGTGGTAGGTCACTCGCAACTATTTTGTATATTAATGAGAAATTTCTCTGTTTTGTAGGTTGGTTTACTCCACCTAAGGCCGATGGCTAATTTGATCCGTATTCCTGCCGTTTTCTCCGTATTTTTAAAAACGTGTGTGGAAGTATGGAAGTATCGTTCCAATTGCAAAGTTCTCTAAATCGTATTTATATCGAAGACTTCACAAATTTATCTCATCGATATTTGTTTAAGTGTATTACCTTTTTTTTTCCTGTAGTTCATAGATTATTTTGTATATTCTGAGTATTTTGTGCGTATATTCGCGTATTGTGTATATGTATAAATGTTCTTTTTTCTCGTATTTTTTACTTATATATTAATATAATTACCTAAATTTTTTCTTTTTTTTTTTTGTTAGTTATATATTATACCTACGTATAGAATGCAGTACTTGTTTGTACTGTTTTTATGTTTCCTTGTTTTTAAGTTTTTTCGAAGACAATTTTTTTATAGGTAAAGAAATACAATACGAAATTTTATTTTAAACGCTGTTTCTAGTTGTAAAAATTCAGTGGTTCGCGTCATTTCTAAAACAAGCAAAACATAACGGCGATTCACTGGTGAGGATATTAGGCGTCATTCTCCCTTACTCTTTTATAACACTGTGATGAATTTTTAATTTCTCTTCATGTCGTTGTTATACAAGGAAGTCTTTTTTCCTTTTTGTATGAATGCGTGTGTCCGTGACTCCGCGCGCGCGCGCGCGTGTGTGTGTGTGTGTGTGTGTGTGTTTTGAAAGATTAAGAACTTAGATAATTGTAACGGCGTGTATTGATTAAATTGATTTTTATACGATTACGTGTATGATTTATGGTGATGAAGATTTGCGACGAATTTCATGCAAATGCAGCGATTTATTTCAGAGAGTTTTTCGAATGGAAACATAAACGTGGAAGTATTGTTGCGCTGGTTCGTATTTTGGTGTATTATTTGTAAATATTACACGAACGGTGAGTCACTTTAGCTTACGTCGATGAATCGGAATTTGCATTTTCGACGCGATATACGAAATTCGCGCGTAATTTCGGTGGATTTCGATTGGTTACTCGGTTGCAAAGATAAGGCTTCAAATTTGATCGTATTTTGGAGAAAAATTCAGCGCAGGACTGCAGTAATCGTTGTGAAAGCGTGGTGTTTGGATTTGGCGCGAAATTTCGGTATATTTTGATAGGGCACTCGACCACATTTCGAAGATCTCAGTTTGAGTAAGTACTGAGGGAGAACTGAGGTGAAGATGGAGTTATCCTCAACTCGAATACTACTTCATCGAATGAAAACGAACTATATGGTGTGGGGTATCGTTTCTAACGTAGTCGAGGATGCTAAATCAAATTCTGAGGGTGAATTTTAAATTTGAGGTGATCGCGAGTGTTTCTTAGTTGCTTTTGCTCTTCGGTTCATTTGAAACCAGCTCAAATTGATATTTTGTCATTACATTCGAGCACAGCGCGAAATTTCAATGTATTTTGATACCACACTCGACCATATTCGTTGACGTTTCAATTTGAGCATATCCTGAAGAGATCTTTAACTTAAATACTGCTCCATTGAATGAAAATAAACGACATCGTGTGGGGTATCGTTTCCAGTATAATCGAGGGCGCTGGATCGAATTCCGGCATTGATGTCGCTATTCGGGCATATTACACCATTTTATAACCTCCAAGAAGCACTTTTTCCATCTCTACGCTGATGAAAATTCAATTTTGAGCCTCGAAACTCGTCAGAAAACGCATAAACGATTGATGAAACGCGATAAAACTTTATTTAAAACATAGTGTACGTCGTACATTCTAAAATGGCATGCGGCACACGCACAATACAACTAAAACGCATTTTTCAAAATACAAAATACTGTGTTAACAAAAAATAAGAATTTGGGAGAATAGGGCAAGGGAAAATCCAAGCTGTACAATATACAGTATAATACAGATCTCAAATCTAGAAAAAAAGAATCTATCCTTCGTGAAATATTAAACGTATTGCGTAATGCGTACCGTACATCGCAGCAATACGAGTACGCAGACGCACGCATAGACGCATACAAACATCGTAAAACAACCAACTCCGATGGCTCGGATAAAAAAAGAAAAAAAAAACTAAAATAGGCTTCTTCAGAGCATCGTGGCATAGTTTACGTAACAAATTCGTTATTATCGGAATTTTCGTCTATGATGATCATTTCGCTGGAGACGGTTTCAGCAGCGGCGGCCGAATTCAAAGCTCTAGAGGGTGTCTCGAACGACGACATAATCGGTGGCGTATTTAACGTCAAGTTGGTATCGTAGACCGCGTCCGTTTTATAAGTCAGCGGTGTATTTTGGGCGACGCTAATGGTATCAAGTACACTTTGCGATACGTCAGTGAAAGTAATTTCGGTTTGCAGCACGTCGGTATTTTCTAATGCTTTGGCTAGGATGTCTTCTTTGGGAAGTGTATTCGTCTCGGAGACAAGATTACTTTGGTTGGCAAAGACGTTGTTTGTTTGGTTCACGTCGATGGCGATCAATTGAGCGTTATTATCGGCGGTATTGGCGACTTGGTAGTTTTTATCGGCGTCGTCGGCGTGCAAACCGAGTTCGGCGGAGTTTTCGGACGCAACGGCGGGTTGCGCCGAGACGTCGGTTGCTGCGCCGGAGATGACGATGGATTTCTGAGGCTGCACCACGACCACATTGGCGCCGGTTATGTTTGAAGGTAACACGATACTTTTCGTCGACGTTTTAGCCACTTGAGCTCGAACGGGGGTGGCTTTCTGTAAGATGTTTGGCGTAATTAGGCGTATCTTTTGACCGGGCGTTGCACCCGTTGAGACGCATTTAAGGGTCGGAGAATTTAGTAATTTCGGGTCGAATATAATCGATTTGTTTTTATTAATTATGAACTTCTGAGGCGATGGTAAACTGACCAATGTTTTGCCGTCGACGGTTTGTAGTTTATTTATAATGGTCGACTGGCTTTTACCGTCTGTCGGACTCGTTGCGGCGATCACTTTGGTCGGTGATGTTAATTGCTTGACTGGTGACACGACTTTGTTTAGTGACGTTATTTTAAACTTTTGTCCGGTTACGCCGGTCATGAGAGTTGTTTTGGGCGCGGATAAGACTATCTTGATGGGTTTACTATTCGTTTCGGTGATTTCGACAGAAGCCGGAGGTTCGGGTTCGGTTGACGGAGTCGAGTTCGAATCGGTGTTGTTTTCTGGTATTTCAGCTGGTCCGGGTTTCGATTGATCGTTTGGCTGAGCAATTTCGACGGATTCGGTTTTCAACGCTTCCGAGGCTTGTTTCTGCTCAGCTTCCCTTTTGGCCTGTTGCTCCGATTCGTTGAACGATTTTATGTGCGCTTTTTTCATCGAATAAGGTATATCGGGTAGTTTAGACGGCGCGGAGATTTCTTCCAGTAATTTGTCGACTTTTTGTTTCAATTCTTCGGTTTCGTGTTCTTTTTCAAGCGTTTTCTTAACCTCTTCAGGGTTAGATTCGGTTTCAGGAACGTTATTGGGAGTAGGCTCGGGTTCAACGTCATCTTTAGGCTCGTTAACGTCTTCCGAATCGATTTCGATTTCGTTATCGACGCCCATCTCTTGTAATTGGCTGGTTTTACGAGTTTCCGCGTATTCATGCTCGTTCACCGCATCGATACCGTTTTTGTTACTATCGCAAGACACCGTCTGCTCTTCGATAGTATTGGATGTCTCGTCGGAGGCGTTCGAGTCTTCGTTTTTGTCACATTTCGAATTCTCCAACACCCTCGGTATTTTACGTCCTGCGCGTATTTTCGATTTATCGATCACCAAACCATCTTCGGAATCGTCGAAATCAAAACACGACTTGCTAACCTGTGAACTAGACGCCGTACTTTCGTTCAAATCGTCCGACACGACGCTATCATCATTGGGTTCCGGTTCGTTTTCAAATTCGGCCCAATCTTCCAATAAAGAGTTTTGATATTCGTCTGTGTTACCTTGAGGTCGTTTTTTCTTCACCACTGGTCGATCGTTTTCGAGTGGTTTGTCGCCTTGCGAAGATTCTTTCTCGATGGCACGCTTGGAAGGCGATTTTTTCTGAGGTATTTTTGATTTAGATTTCTCAATTGGTGTTTTAGGCGTTTTAGGTATTTTGGGTTTAACATAATCGCTAGATTCTCTATCGATGACTGGTCTCTTTTCTTTAAAACGTACCGCAGACGAGCTTTTTCGTTTCACACCTTTGACTGCGGTGTGTTGCGAAGCGTAGTTTCGCACGTGCGATTTATTATGTAAAACGATCACGTTTAAACGAATCGTCGTAAAGTCGCAATCCGGGCATCTGTAGGTGGTCGGCGGTGAATTATCTTCTTCGTCGCATTCCGCCCGTAACGGGATTTGCTTGCGTTCGCGGGCTTCGTAATCGCAGACGCCGTGTCGAATGAAACGCGGATGCGTTATGACGCGCGGAGTGGTCGATTTAGACGGCGTGGACTCTTTTTTGCGCTCGATTTTGATTTTTTTAGGCGTCTTTTTAGGAGTAGGTGCGAAATCAGCTGCGTACGAAGGTTTTTTCTCCGGCAGAAACATCTCGTCGTGGATTATATTCGGATCTCCACCTGTTAATACTTCCGCCGTGGCTATATCTTCGGGGAATAGTTTCATGTTCGATGGTGCATCTCTGTTACTTGCTCGGCATAAATCTAAACACACCACAAATAGGTAAATTAAAATGTAACGGAAACGCTAAATATTAAATTATGCGACATACCTAATCCTTTCTTGATGAATTCGTTCTTCTTTAAACAGTTATAATGATATATGTGGGTTAATTTCTTTACATATTCGCTAAAACAAAAAGTCAAGGGAAAAGCATGAACACAAAATGAAATATTTACACTGTCAAATGACACAGAATTGCGTGATTTAGCAATACAAATTTAATGTGAAACTTACAAAGTTCCTTCTTGGAAAAATTTAACAACCGCGATAGGAGTTTTCCTCAACTCCTTGAAAACTTCAGGGGGGATTTCATCGTTATTGCATACTTTTCCCGGCCACCAAACAGGGCCTAACTTCACCCAAACGACGTCTCCGGGTAAATAAGATACTTCCGTTTGATCACACATGGTTGTTTTCTTTACATTCAATACTCAATGCGAATAAATAATTAATCGCGCATCTGTAATGACACAAGTTGGTATCGAATAATTGGCTCGGAGAATAAGTAAAACATTGTAGTCGGTGTGACTACATAAGTAAGAGCGGCATATATCGCTAAATTAATCGTAAAATTAATAAAATTCCATCTTGTAAAAAGAAAATTACAGGTTCCTAGGAAAATTACGGTTCTTTTGAGGTGATAACGATAGATGTTGCGATATCACAGTTGAAATTGCCGATTTCGAATGTTGAAAACACATGCAAATAAGATTGGATTAGAGATTAGGGAATTGAAATAAGTACCTTGGCGAATAAATAATAATGATAAATCATTATACAACAAATTAAAACTTCACTACGCGCTAAAAATTTTAAATTTTAAAAAAATAATGACATACGTGCTGTAAAACAATAAATACAACAAAAGGCCGCCATATTGATACACTAATGTAATGACATGTTACCAACTCAACGACTAAAAAATCTCTTTAGGTGAAATGTTAAGAAATTTGTTTTTTTTTTCAAAAAATAAAAAAACAGGCTTAAAAAGTAAAAACTGAATGTAAATTATAAAGTTGACTTAAAATTGATTGATGTTATGGAAAAATTGAACTTTTCATGTAGAAGATTGGACAATATTTGAAAAAAAAAGATAATTCAACCCACCTCAAGTTTTAATTTTGGAAATTGAGAATTTTGTTTCTGTAACATTTGATGCTGCGTTAAAAGTGCAAGTAAAAAGTCAATAATTGATTTTGATAAGAAATAAGTGATAATATTTTGAACTTCAAAAAAATTTTCTTTTTTGAAATACTTCTAAAAATTCATTCATTTGGAGGTAATTGTAATTTACCAAAAAATCAGCCATGATCAAGGCTATTCTAGTTTTTAATAACCACGGGAAACCGCGTCTTTCAAAATTTTATCATTATTTTGTGAGTATTCGAAATAACAAATTTCCGCCAAAGATGACGTCTCCTATTGAAGCTCTACTATTTTTGTTCAATTCCAGGCTGAAGACATGCAACAGCAAATAATCAAGGAAACTTTTCAACTAGTTTCCAAACGAGACGATAACGTATGTAACTTTTTGGAAGGAGGCAGGTGAGTTGAAAATATTGTACCATATGTAACGACGCAGTACTTTGAGTCCCAAATAATCGATATTTTTTGCAGTTTAATTGGTGGTTCAGATTACAAACTTATTTATCGTCACTACGCTACTTTGTATTTCGTATTTTGCGTCGACTCGTCGGAATCAGAATTGGGAATTCTGGATTTAATACAAGTATTCGTTGAAACTTTGGATAAATGCTTTGAAAACGTTTGCGAACTTGATCTCATATTTCATGTTGATAAAGTAAGCATATTTACTTTTTTTCATTCAATTGGTATTAGATATTAATGAGTTGTTCACACAGGTGCATTATATTTTGAACGAATTAGTAATGGGAGGTATGGTATTAGAAACCAACATGAACGAAATCCTCACCAGGATAGACGATCAGAATAAATTGGAAAAACAAGAGGTAAATCATATATTTTAATAACTTTTGAAAAAATATCTCTAAAACATTTCTGTTACAGTCTGGCATTTCTGGAGCTCCGTCTCGAGCCGTTTCAGCGGTGAAAAGTATGAACATTCCGCAACAACTGAAAGACATGAAGTTACCAGATTTACCGCAGGCCATAAAAGAATTGAAATTCTGACAGTCGGTCTCCAAACCGATGTCTGATTTGGAACACAATCGTCAGAATTATTCGGAATGACCAATTTCGCAAATTACTTTTTTTTCACATGAACACATCGAACACACTTGTAGATTTGCTTTGTACATGGCCAATTCAGTTTTCTGTTTTTCCTAAAAGTTCTCGTCTTGTTCTAAGAGAAAACTGAATGTATATAATGTTTCTCATTTTGACTAAATTTTCAATATCACTTACGTCCAGTACCAATACAAGGTGTAAATTAAACCGATTATTTCCAATATGATGATAGCCCAAAGGAATACAATCACCAATTTGTAACTCCATCCATGAAATATAAGACTTGGTGCATCTTCGGTGGTTAAGTAGGACCATAATGATGGTGGGTCAGTGACTGCCATGTTAATATATAAATTTATGTAGAAATTACGAAGTTGTTATTTTTTGATATTTTATAATTCGTTCATGAATATTTTTATGTGATATTTTTCATTATTAAATAATAATACGAATTCTTTCGTTTTCATTACCATTTAAACGGAATCTATTCGTTATCCAAGTCAGATTTAAAGTTGTTTGTGTTATTTTGCAAGTCCATTCGCCGTTATAAATTGGATTTATTTCCAATATATTATCCATTTCAACCTATTGCATAGGAAATGAAAATTATCATTGGTGGTGATAGTTTTACATTAGCGACATACCTCTGATAAGGGCGTGTCTTCGTAGTCAATCATCAGATCATTATCCAATTCCCAACTTTGCCTGAGATCAGCATAAATAAACGATAATACAAGTCCTTTGCATATCAACTGAAAATCTCTAGTCTCCCTTATTTCGTGTATTTGATTCGAATTCACAACCAAAGCGATAATTTTTATAGGCACCATGGTGGCATTATCTGGTGATGGGCATTCGGGAAATAAAACACACATATAAACCCCTGAATGATCTTCTTGAACGTTAGAAAGTTCTAAAATAAAATTTATTTCATTGAAAAACGTGATATTTCATTTTAGAGACGTACAGCAGCGGAAATATTTTGAAAATTGTCATTCATAATGATTATTAAGTATCGTAAACGTACTTAAATCAGTTTTTTCCAAGGTCAATTTATCAAATGACAATTTACTGTTAAAAATTCTGTATCCGTTTCTCAACCATTCCAACTGAGAACCACTCGAATCATTTTTCACTTCTTGCACGATACTTCTTTCGCACTGAAAAACAACATCTTCTCCTTCTTTGGCTTCTTTATTTATAGCTTCGCTTTGCAAAATTGTGTTTATCTTCTTGTAAGTATCTTTTAAAAAAATTCTGCAATTCGTACACATGATGTCCGCAAAAAAAAAAAAAAATTTCAAACCTGGATTAACACAGCCACATTCAAACGGGTTGCATTCACCTTCTTCCGAATTTTCACCTAAGCACGGGTTTCCTTTGAAATTAGGCACAGGATTATCACACTTCCTGGTGCGATAACCAATTCCACCGCCGCAACGTACATTACAAGTCCAACTGCTCCATTCGCTCCATCCACCATTAATCGCGGGTCCTTCGTCAACTAAAAAAATCGTACTATTTTTTACGAGGAAAACACAAACAAAAATTCATACTTTACTTAAATCTCCGCAATTTGATAACCACGAAATAACTAGATTTTCGGCCGCGATACTGTAGTAGTAAATTTTCAAAACTTTTTTTCTATACGAATAACTTAATCGTTCGGTGAGACTTTCGATAGAAACGTAAGATTCGTTGTATCTGAAAATAAACAATTTAAATTAAAATCAAGAATGGTTTCTGGATGCAAAAGATAGTAGTACCGAATCTCAAAATCAACGAAACTGTCCGTCAAAATATCTCTACTCGTAACAGTTTCCCTCAAAACAACCCTAGCAGTTAGGTTAAGAAAATTTACAAATTTTTCAGATTCAAATAATACGATATGGGTACTGTTGATTTCGAAGGTCAAATAATTTAATTCGTTGTCTGCGTAAAGATATATTATAATAGAACCTATGAAAAAAAAACTTAAATTAAAATTCGCCAATTCGAAATAGATGAAAAAAAAAATGAAAGTGAAGTTTTATAATCAAACCGTTGGAAGTTTTCCGATCAGTTCTAATTTTCAAATATAAGTCGGATACTTCAATACTTGGTCTTCCTAAATGAAACGGAAAATAAGCGTGTGAAGTATTGGAAAAGATTTGATATATTAAACAATCTGCGATACGGAATTGGATCACTCTGATGTACAAATTATACGAATTTGTTAATTCAAATACTCACAATCACATCGGAAATTCAACCCCACTGGATATTTTTCTAAATTTATAATGGATAAGTATTTACAATATCTCGATGGTATTCCGGAACCCGGTACATTTTCCCAAGAAAATAAATTAGTAACACTTTCTTCGTATCCTATTTCAATATTGTAAGGAGGTACACGTATCCAAAACCCTTGCCAATACCCGCTGGGAATTAATCTTGGTATAAGTTTCTCCTTCAAGGTAACAAGGTTACCTGAAATATACAAATATTCATTATTCGACCACTGCTTGATGAAATGAATAGTGCGAATGTAATTCTTACCGCTGTTCTCTTCGAAATATTTCAAAACAACTTTGGTGTTATCATTGGAACCAATTTCGAGTATGAAGTAGTCTGTGCTGTTTTCGAAAGAGATATTCAACGCGATACCAATAGGATGTTGAGGATCCCAAGATTTAACAAAGAAAACAAATTTATCGGATATCCATTCTGGACGAAAATAAATCTTGTACGAGTAATCGGCAGCAATGTTGATGTAAGTGCAAGCGTCTGTAAACGAATAAATAACGAATTTTCTGTCTTCCCCAAATTGATTAAAAATAACGAACCGTTAATGGTACAATCGCGAATTTCGCATAAATCAACGCGTAAATTTGGATCTGAGGTATAACAAAATGGACCAAACACGTTGTTATTCCAATTACGACAATAATTCTCCTTCAAACTCTGAAAATTAATCGGTAACATAATACGCTGAGAACGTTACTCGCTACTTTCTTTTCAACTTACCGCAGTTAAATTAGATGCATCGATTATTTCCTCTATCTCGTACTCGGACCACTTATTACAAGGTCGATTGCTTCTAGACACATTCCTGCTACCATCGTATTCTCTCCCCATGCCCGTTGATTTGCATTCTACAAATTTATTTGTGAGATTTAAACGTACACGAGGACGTGATACAAAATCCAAGAACTCACGATCGACCGTACATCGTCTTAAATCACACCATTCTTTCACCATAACCAACTTCGGAAGTTTTTCAGTTTCAGCCACGTAACAAAAAGGCCCATCACTGTCGCTGTTCAAGTTTCGACAATAATTACGATGGTCCTTCAGTTTGGCATCTGGTAAAAGAAAATCTTTGGTAATCTATTGGGAAACATCAAAAATTACTGCGTGACGTTTTCTTCGGTATATTATAATACGAAGTTTTATGTATTCACGAACCTCATCAAGTTCCTCATAAACCCACGGAAAGCAAAGCCGTCCGGTATTACTAATTTGGTGAATTCCTCGATAAGATTCTCCTTTTTTACTTCGAATACATTCAGGTAATTTTACCGGCGGTATAATCGGTATATCTGTTACAAAGTATGTTATTTCTCAATTTACCATAAAGTAAATTAAACAAATTATAAAAATCCCAATAGTTTAGATTATGAACTTATACGTAAATTTAAATCATTTGTAGGTGACTCCGCTTTCCAAAAATACGTCTATTAAATCAGCAAGAGATTTGTACTCATTAATCACCTTGCGACTCGCATTCCAACCTCCAATATGCGGTAGTCTTGGAACAAATGCTGTACCATTTAGCATTCGCCAGCGTAACGTGCTGCACACTGAATATAGTTTCAGAAGGAATAGATACACGTTTCCAGTCCAACTGCAGACGATCACCAGTAGAGCTAATGAGACATGTTTTTAGTATAGCATAGGTACGTTTTGTTTTTCTATCTTTTTCGTTTACCTCAGCACAAATTCTGACCAAGACCAATACGATAAAATGTTTGGGTAAATTGTACCAGAAAGATATTCAAAAGTCGAGTCCTCGCTTTGTTTCAGTGAAACATATGTAGCGTTATATGCACCAAGAATTTCAATCTGTTGTTGACATCAGGATATGAATTCGGAAGAAATGTACATTCTATTTGATTTCCTTATTTACTTTGATAAAAGGGTAATATGAATTAGGACTATAACGTAACTCTATGTACACTGTCGCATAAGATCGAACAGCAAATGAAACTTTGTGAAATCCTTCGACTTTATTCATTTTCCGATGCACGTTGCATTCCGGCAATATCGTGATTTCTTCTTGGCATTCTAAAATATCTCAAAATTATTACGTTGTTTACAACAGAAAAAGTACATTGTAAAATTTACTGGGCAATTTTGGAAACTCCCACAGCGCAACATCGCCCATAATACTGAAATAATATAATTCGCCATTTACACCGGAGATTATGCTGTTTTCTTGATCGTCTCCTTTTTCAGCGACAAAATACGAAGTTTCAATTGTTACCAACGATTTGGATATTTTAACAGAACAATGATATGTTTTCGGATAGAAAGTTATCACGAAGTCTACTTTTTCGTAACCAGATATCATATTTATGATGTCCGTCGAATTTATATCCTAAAAGAAACAATTTTCGTACAAGTTTTAAAGCTAGGAAAATACGTTTAACGGATTAGCAAATATAGAAACAATTGTTAGCTGTCACAGATATCTACATGAAAATACTGACGCGTTGAAAAGCACCATTTTCAAACACTAAAATAATTCATCGCGTCTATGTTACTTCTTCAATAATAATGAATACAAACGAAACGTAACTGTTCCTTTCTTCTTAGTAAATCCAATACCATGTTTGCCGATGAAAATTTCCAATCCGCTATCAATATTCACCATTTCCTGACCAGATAACGGAAGCGGATAGGGGCTAAATGCCATCCTAAAAGTAGAGTTCTCCATATTTAAGTTCCACAGCGTCATAGAAAATTCCAATTCTTGCGAGCTGTTGAAACCGAAATAATGCGAATGAACCATCCCTGCGGTGAAACTACTCGTAGCTAGTAAGCAATTCGTACACTCTAGAAGCAAAATTCACTTGTACTAGCGGGTATACCATCGTTACAGTAGAATCATTATATTCCTACCCGCCGCATCGCACAAGCTAATATCGCAATATTCCTTCTCGTATTTCACAATTTCGGCGAATTCGTCTTCTACTAAACACCAAAGTCCATTCGGATCACCTGTCGGATTCCGACAATAGTTGGACGCCTTTTTCCTCGACAATTCGGGAAATTTCTCGTCCAGGAGGACTCGTTCGGAAATTGCGATTCCAACTTTATTCAAGTATTTACGGTATATTTTCTCGGACCACTTCAAGCAGCGACGTCCGGTAACACTTTCTTGAACGTGACCACCGTATTCGGCGCCGATCAACGTACGTCTACATGCTTCAATTGAAAACGAATTACGTCGAAAGTTGCAAAATTGTCGCGAAGTTACTTACGGAAATTACAAAGCGGTACGGTGCAAAGTTCATCGGATACGTCTTCATTCTCTGTATAACACCAAGGACTATTAAATTTACCGGCTGCATTTCGACAATAATCTCTCGCTTTGTAATTATTCATCTCCGGAAAATCGCTATCTCTGACGACTTGAGTATCACCGGAAATATCTAGCACTGCGTGGTAGTACTGGAAGGTAGGGACAGCGATTGAGGGGAAATTCACAAAATGGCGGCGGCTACAGATCGAGGGGACATGTCCTTGAACCGAGTAACCCAGTAGCCCGCATTTCTTTTGTGGTCGACCGTTTAGGCGGCTTATTTCGAGCGCGGTTTTTCCCGGCGCGAATTTTTAATTAATTATCGATAATTTTGCGCGTGTTTTGGTTAAATTTACTAATTTTCGGTGATATGATTAATGTGCGGTGTTGTTTACTTACGGATGTCCAAACACGGCATTTCAGTCCGGATGCGGTGTGAGAAATTGTTCCCATGTATTCAATACCGGTATGTGATACTTTACACTTATTCATATCTGTTCGACTTCTTTGCGCTTTTACTATAAAGTTTGTCTAATTAGAACGAGATGAGCATCTACAGATAATTCATCTAATATATTATCACCTGAAATACACTGCAAAGTTATGCTCAATATGTAAAGCAGTGTTTCATACTGTGGTCTGTTCATGATGCAAACGTACATACGTCGGCGTCTATCACTATCAGGCATCAGCTACGAACGAATGAAAAGGATTATTTCGTGATATTGTTTGTATAAAAAATAAGCAATATATAACCAATAATTTACAGGAAAGGATGGGCCGATATCGAGATATATTTGTATGTTTGTTACTCGAGATTAACGAAAATACGTACTGGAAGGTAATAATTTCATGAACGAGGTATTCCCGAGAATTATTATTTATTAAAAAAACACTTAATTATACGCGTGATTTGATATCCAACGTGTTTGTTGTATTTCTGTTCATTTTTTCATAATTTACGTTTAGTTGAAACAAGAAAAGTGCAATTCTCGATTCTGATTGGCCGAAAAGTAAGTTCGTCGTTTTAAAAATTACGTTACTCGTGTATCGTTTTTTCGGTGTGTTGTTTTGAAAAATAAAATTTCTAAACGATGTTTGTTTGCAGATGGACATCAGCGATCATATTTTATGTAAGATATTAGGTGTATTCTTTTCGCAAAAGGAGTATACTCCGAGAGCAAAATAATGTAAACAGAGAAAACTGATAACTAATTTTACTCCTGATAGTAACAAACATTACCTAGTTCGAGAAGAACGATATGAAACCCAAGGTAATGTTTGTTACTATCAGGAGTAAAATTAGTTATCAGTTTTCTCTGTTTACATTATTTTGCTCTCGGAGTATACTCCTTTTGCGAAAAGAATACACCTATTAAGCGAAGATAAGCCGACAAAAATCACAATATTGAATTGGCATATCAACGGTTCGCATACGTCGGAGCTATCTCGGTTAAACGTCGTGTATCGAAGGAAAAGTAAAATTAAAATATTCAACAAAACGTTCATCCTGAAAATCCCCTCGGCTCATTCTGTCTATGAAATGGCAATTAACTATGGAATTAATTGCAGAGAATTTCAAATGTACACTGAAGTTCTCGAAGAAATGTATAAAATAGACGGAGACCACATCGGCTCTCGATTACGTATACTACGCTGGCAACAAAAATTCGCTGATACTCAAAGATCTATCTTCTTCCGGTTACAAATTAGCAGATCGAATACTGCAAATGAATTTCAGCCAGTGTCACATCGTTTTCAAGAAATCAGCCAAATTTCACGTTCTATCCGTTAAACCGAATCAGTTATCTAAAATACCGTCGGAATTGAGGCAATTCACGTGACTAAGAAAGGTATCCGATCCGCAAGACATTATCAGAACACTGATACGCAACGCATGCGATCAGCTTCTGTTGAATGTTGATTATAATTTGACTCGGCCTTTTATTCATATGATCGACGATCTCGTTTTGAAAACCACCGAAGAACTATCTCTGAGTAATTTTTCATTTTGCGTTTTGAATCACGGCGAATGTTCGATAAATACGGCGATGTCGATAAAGCGAAATTTATCGATTTTCAGAACTGCGTTTGGAATTCTCCGGCTTATGATATACTTGGGTTTACTCTTACGACTATGCGATTTGATGTGTTTAAGAAATACTCTGATTTGTTGCTCGAAACTTACGTTGCGACGTTGAATCACACGTTGGAGTATTTACAATGCGAGTTGTATTCGGTGGAAAATCTTATCAGCGATATCAGAAGCGTTTCTCATTTCGGATTTACGATACTGATCAGCTGTCTGCCTGAAAATATTACCACTCATGAGGATCCGGTGGATTATGGAATTGTTGTTAAACGTGCAAAAGGCATCGATTTCGAGTATTTGAATAAAGTTTATTCCAATGAATTATATTTGGGGATACTGAAAAAGTGGTTACAGCATTATGGTGGAAAAAGGGTGAGTTCGTCTTTTTAAGGTAATCGTAAAGTTGATAGATTTGAAATTATTGTAGCGTGATTTTGGTTTATTTCATTCTTGATCAATTGTAATGATTTAATTATGAAATTAAGATTCTGTCTAATTTGTAGTCATTTTATTTCAGAAGTTTTTATTGATATTTCATCGCTCAGATTACGCGGATCATATCACAATGGACGTAGAAACGGTCAAATGATTTTTCAAATTCTAAAACGATAAACGACAAGTGTTCTGCTTCCATTTACGTCGAAATATCACGCGAATGTTACACCTTTCAATTACCCAACTTAAATTATAAAATTTAATCGCAACGATAACATTTCTTTCGTCAGTTTCAGAATGCGCAAAGATAACATAATTTCGAATTTAAGCTCCAAGGACATCGAAAATAAACAAAGCTAGTTGATATTTTGGAAGTAATTATTTAATCGCGTGTGAAGTACTTGGAACGATGCTCCTCCCACTTGACATCTTCGCTATCTCCGGCTTACACTGTATATGCGTCCCGGTCAGCTTAATTACTATTATGAAAATTCTTTAATCATAGCAACTACATACGTAATAGGACGGTATGTATACCTACTACCTAGTACTCGAATAATTTCCAACTATAAAGTCTTATCGTATTATTGTTGTGCACTTGTGCTTCGCCGACAAGTTGTTCGTCGCGGTTTAATCCACAGTAAGGTATACACGAACGTACAAGTAAGTGATACTTTTGATACCTATTTGTATTTCTCGATTTAATTATCGTTCCGATTGTAGATGGAGATCAGTGACGAACTGCTGAGCAGGATATTAAGCGGCGATTCATCGTCGAAAGTTACCATACTGAATTGGAACATTAGAAAGAACATAATCGCGTTAGGTAACAATAACACATCCGAGTTATCAAGATTAGTAGTCGAATATCTCAGAAGAGGTAAAACTTTCAAGAAATCTTTCATCTTAAAAGTACCCTCAGCTCATCCCATGTACAGTATCGGCATCAAATTTAAAATGTACGACAAAGAGTACCCGATTTACGCCGAGGTACTCGAGGAAATGTATAAAATCGACGGCGAGCACATCGGCGCCAAATTATATTACACCGATGACAAACACTCGTTGATCATGAAAGATTTGTCTTTATCTGGATACAAAATGGTGGACCGTACCAAGCAATTGGATTACGATCAGTGTTACGTAGTTTTCAAAAGTTTAGCTAAATTTCACGGATTATCGGTGAAGCTGAATCAAAACTCGAAAATCAGTCAAGACATCAAAGCGATTCCGTGGATAGAAGAAGTCGAATTGATCCAAGAGATCGATGAATTCTTGGATAACTCGTGCGAACAATTAGCGAAGAGTATAGATCCGAAGTTTGGCTTGTATGAGAAAATATTACAAATGAGAGAAGGAATGCATGAAAAACTACGTCACGAGATGGGCCCAAATACGTACAGATTTTACGTTCTAAACCACGGAGATTGTTGGCTCGGAAATACCTTATTTAAATTCGATAAATACGGGAACGTGAAAAAAGTTAAATTGATCGATTTCCAATGCTCGGCGTGGTTACCGCCATCTTTCGACGTGTTATATTTTACACTGAGCAGTATGCGATTCGAAGTATTCGAAAAGCATTTCGATTTTCTGATGGATACTTACATAGAAACTTTAAACAAGACTTTGAGATTTTTACAATGCGGTTCGTATTCGAAAGAAGATCTGTATCGTGATATCAAGTATTTACGCGCTACCGTGATTCTCATCATGAGCTGTCAATTACCTCAGAGTTTATCAAGTCACGAAGATCCGATTGATTATAAAGATTGCGTCACTAATGGCAAAGTAGACTATCAACGATATAATAAAGTTTACAGAAGTGAAACTTACCTGAAAGTTTTAAACCAGTGGATTTCTTATTACGTTGGAATGGGTAAATTACTTCGTTTCATTTTTTTTTTTTTCAATTTTTCGATTTTTCAATTGATTATTTTTTCTTGGTTTCAGGTTTTTTTGACTAAGCACGTGGGCACTAGGCGGTAGTCAGTAGGACGCGTAAGTCGTAAAATAATTGATCTCTCTGGAAATCAGCGAAAAATTCACCACCCGATGCTTAACCCTGTTTTTAATCAATAAAATAGCATCGACGAACTACTTTTGTATTATTTTCATTATGTTTTTTTTTTTTTTGTTGATTAACACTCGAGTGTTCTTATCAATTTACGTTTCGTGTGAATGAAAAATTTTTAGAAAGATAATGACGCGAAGTCTCGCTACATTGCTCAGTTTTTTACTAATTAGTTGATAAACAAGACGAAGGAAGCGGCTAATGAAAGATTCGCCGACACGTTGTTCTGCATGATTTGCTCCTTATTTTTGTATTAAATAGGTATCGTATTTATTAGTATAAAATACTAAATAAACCGTAACTAATAATTCGAGTATTTCTGAGTATTGCGAATTATATTTTTATTTCAAAATGCCAAGTTTACGTGTCGGTTATTTTGACGTATTTGCCTACCTGTTATAAAATCCAAGTTCAATAGAATACGTTTTGATAAGAAGACAGATTTATGTATCAAATGTACATAGACTTACTTTCCTGTTTTATTTACGTATCTATTTACATTTCATCTCGATCAAGTGCCTCCCGAAGATTGTTGAGTATTTGTATTGTAAAGACAAGTGAATTCGCAAAAAATTATGACGAAATTGAATTTTCATTTTTTATCTTGACAAGAACAAGTGGAAGTGACTCGAAAAGTTTCATTTCAGTGGAAAGTTTTGAATACGAGATTTCTTCAAGATGCAAGGAATACGTTTTTCTTGTTTTCATTTTCAAGTGGTAATACGTAGTACGTACCTACTACCTACTTGGTAGGCGTAAAACGATTGGATTGATAAAAAATTAGGTTATTTATGTGATCGCAAAAAACTATCAAAATGTTGTTAACGTACATAGTATGTTATGTATACGAGTACCTAGGTATACGTAGTTTAGAATCGATCATACACAATTTGTTTAAAATTGCTTAAAATTGAATAAAATCGTTCAATGTTTGATTACTCGTATAATTGCGCAAAGGTTGCGGCTAAACGATTGAACTGATGAAAAAATTCCGTTAAAATTGCAAAAAACTATCAAAATGTTGTTAAATAGTTTAAAATCAACCAAAATTTGTTTAAAGCTTAAAATTACGTAAAATTGTCGAAATGTTGCTAAAATTGTTTAAAGTCGTCCAATATTTTGTAAAAATTGCACAAAATCTGTTGAATTAATTGAAATTTATTTACGTATATTAATCGCTTAAAATTACTTAAAATTGTCAAAATGTTGCTAAAATGTTTAACGTTGCCCAATGCTTGGTAAAAATTGCATAAAAATTGTTAAAATGTTGTTAAAATTGTTTAAAACCAGTCAAATTTTTTTTTTAAATTGCGAAAAATTGCTCAACGTTATGCAAACTTGTCGAAGTGTTGTTGAAATTGTATAAAGTCGTTCAATATTTTGTAAAAGTTGCGCAAAAACTGTTGAAATGTACTAAAATTGAAAACTATTAAAGTGTTGTTAAAATAGGCTACGTGTACGTAGTTACGTACCTAGTTTGAAAGCAATCAAGAATCAAACTTAGTTTAGGTGTACCTAATGTTGTTCAATGTCAGCGAATATCGAACAACTTTGAATACGAGTAATTTCAATTTCAACAACATTTCGACAATTTTGTGCAATTTTAAAGAAATTTTTTCTGGTTCTAAACGATTTTTAAAACATTTCAACAATTTTTATGCAATTTTGTGCAAATATTGAACAGTTTTACGCGATATTAATAACTTTCTGACAATTTTGTGCGAATTTAAAAAAATTTCGAGTGATTTTAAACTACCACCTACCTTAACAACATTTTAGCAGTTTTTATGGTAGTTTTGCTTAGTATTGAACAACTTTATACAATTTTAGCGACATTTTGACAATTTTTCGTAATTTTAAGCGGTTTTAAATAAATTTTGATTAATTTGAAACTAATTTTATACAACATTATGACCTTTTTTTTGCAATTCTATGCAAAAATTGAGCAATTTTAAACTGTTGTGACGGCATTTTGGCTATTTTTGCGCAATTGTGCATCAGTTCCGTCGTTTTGTGTAGCTTTTATGCAATTTGAAGCAAATGCCGAACAGTTTCGAACAATTTTAACAACATTTTGACAATTTTTAAGAATTTGTAAGTGAATTTTTCGTCAAATGTTAGCCATGTACCTAGTACCTACTACGTAGTACGTACCTACTTGTACAAATCTCACTCAATTTTAAGCAAATAGGTTATATTGGACGGAAGATGAGTTGTGCCAAATTTTTGAAAAATAATGATGAATGGTTATCTATGATATAGGGTTTGGATGGGGGTGAGCATCAAAAAAGGTTAGTGACCGAGTCCAGTGCAGCGGAAATCCGGAATACGGGTACGTGCGGCTGCTTCTCAACTGAAGTTACCTAATACCTACTCGTACAGTACGTAGCCTACATACTTCAAAAATGTCTGTAATTGAACGAAACGAAATGAAATGGTGTAAATCTTCAATCAAAACGTGTTAATGGGTTAATGGAAAAAAGTCGAATATTTTCACTTACCCATTGCGTTCATAATGTTTCAACCATTTCGCTAGTAGTTGTAAGTACAGCTCATCCGAGTAAGCTTTGGTTAGATTGTTGAAATTGATCGTGTCACCGTTGATGATGACATTTTTATAATGTAGCGGGTCATCGTGCGAACAAATGAATTCCGGTAAACCGCAAATTAACATTAATATTCCATAATGATGAAAGCTACTCAAATCGCGTCTAAGATTTTCAAGCGTATATAAATCGCAGTGCAAACGCTCGAGTATTTTGTTCAAAGTCCTCACGTACGTTTGCAGTAACAAGTCGTAGTAATTTTCGAATACTTCGTATTGCATGCTACAGGTGGTGAACCAAAGAAGATCGTATGCCGGAGAATTCCAGATGCTGTTCTGGAAGCCGATAAATTTGATTTTTTTCTCGTTACCGTATTTATCGCATTTTAACATGATATTACTGCTCCAGCAATCGCCGTGATTTAAAACGCAATATGGGAAATTTTCGGAACGCACTTCTTGAACGGATTTCGTGATGAGGGTGTCTTTTAAATGAATAAATGCCCGGGTCAAATTCGAATCGACGTTTGCGAAAAAGAAATCGCAAGTATCTTGTAATAACGTGGTAATCATGTCTTGCGGATCTGATATTCTTCTGAGCCACGTGAATTGTTTCATTTCCGGTGGTATTCTGGATAACTGGTTGAGTTTGACGGATAGGGCGTGAAATTTAGCTAGCTTCTTGAAAACGAGGTAACACTGGTCGTAATTCATTTGCAGTCGGGGCTCGGCCAATTTGTAACCAGAGAGCGAGAGATCTTTGAGCATGAGCGAATTCCTGGAGTCGGCGTAGTATAATCGAGGACCTATATGGCCTCCGTCTATTTTGTACATTTCTTCGAGAATTTCAGTGTACACTTGGAATTCTCTGGCGTAAATTCCATAATTGATCGCTGCCTTGTAAAATGGATGCGCCGAGGGGACTTTTAAGATGAACGTTTCGTTGAATATTTTACTTTTTTTTTGGTACGTGACGTTGAGTCGGGACAGCTTCGATGTGTGAGCGTCTCCGGTGTTGGTTATGCCTGCGGTGATGTCCCATCTTATGATTGATATCTTGAAGGGCTTATCTTGACCTAGTATTTTGCATAAGAGGGCGTCTGTGATGTGCATCTGCACAAAAAGCGTTATGTGATAGCGAAAATGCGTGTGCACTGTGGATTAAGGTAGGCTGTATCATTTTGTGATCTTACTTTGGCGTAGAATGAGTGACGAAGTGGATTGACGACTGATAGATAGGCCTAATGCGAGAAAACGCGAAAATTACCGTGCACAGGGTATTTATAACCGATTTTAACCGCGTTCAAAACATTTACTTTCGAGTTTGGTGTTTACCGTTTACTTTGAGAATGACTCGATTATCTCGAGTGTTTTTCTTATCTGCAAAGCCAAGACCTTCTTCAGACTTATTCGCCCTGTTTGATAATAATTACGTAAATCGAGGTTTATTTTTTTCGCCGAAGTGATACACATTTTGTATTTGATTTCAGGTTCTGTTGCGGTAATAGAACTGGTGCCTTCGATGTCGGTATGTTTCATGACGTTTTTACTATGGCATGCATGTTGGTAACGATACATTTTTGACCATTTGCTCAAATTGGCTTCGTGTTATTAAAGATGAATTATACGTAATTCGGTAGGATGAATTAATATTCGTAATTCGTACCTATAGGTTTAGGTACCTAGTAGTTTGGTAGTTTGAATGAGCAAATACTCGTACCTTGTTTGTGGATATAGGTATTAGGTACCTGAAATTGTGGCGGAAATAAGTCTAGTTTTTAAATATTCAATTTAAACGTGAACTTTTCATTTTTGTTTAATTTTTAAGGCGAAGTGTGGTTATGTTTTTGTTTACATTAATCAGCGTTGTGATTGGTTTAAATGACGAGTTGTCGAATACTTCTTTGTGATTGGTTGAAATGAAGGTAAGTACGATAATATCGTTTTTGGTTTGCTTTTTTCTTCATCAAGACGCCGTAAATGGTAGCCGAAGCTGATGCTCCGTACGCAAATGGATATACTCGTACGTATGTCTATGTAGATACTAGATACATACGTATGTTATGTATTATCTATTCTGTTTTAATCCATTCTATTGAAAAAGGGGGTAACGCTGCAACACTGATGAGAGGATTATTCTTGATAGGTCAGAGCTGGTCAGAATTACCTCAGGCATGCCCCGCCAACATACGAGGAGGTGGGCAGCGCCGCAAGGGTTAGGCAGATGGTTACACCACCTTTTGTTACAACCAACCGATGTGCTAGGTATTCGACGTTATGTTGAGGGAAAAAAAGGTTCTTCTATACGTGGAAGTGGTCGAGCAGAAGTTCAAGCATGACGTGGATGCTGAAGAGGAAACGTCGACGTACGTGCAGTGGGAGAGTGGACACTTGATGGTACGGATACCCATTACCCATTCTACGATCGGATACACGATTGGCGATGATGATAACAAGTCATGTAATAAATCAAAATACGCTACGAGTTGAGGAGACGAGCGGTCATCGTCCAATGAGGCGATTACGCGCCATAACTAAGAGGAAGTGCGGAGAGGCAAATAAATTATTCGCAAATTCCAACGAGCTTGATGCATTACGAGACACGATTTATCCGTAATTGAAAAAATACAATATACTTATTTATAGCTGCGTTTAAACTGATACGAGTAATTGAATTGGTTATCGGTACTGGTGCTGTTCTCGCCGTTCTCATTCAACTGGTAAGAGTTGTTGCTGACCGGCAATTAATTCTTGGTTGAGGTATTTTTCTCTAGAAGCAGCAGCGGATTTTGGAAAATTGGGGAATTTTTGCAAACCGAGTACGACAACGGAGTGAGGTCTGAGGACCGACAGAACAGGATAATTCGGCATCTTTCTGAGTTTAAAACTGGAAATTAAAGAGATTCTCCATGCATCATTACGAAATCGCGTCCACTATACTGTTCACTTACCCTTTTCTATATCCTGAATTAGGACTGCAGGCGGCCACTGTTAAAGTAGAAGAAGGAATGTTGACAATATTATGTAAATCTATGGGAAAAGTTTCTGTTCCAAGGTTCATCACTATGATATAATTAGATCGTTTGTAAGTCCTGTAAAATTGTAAAATATGTAGCCTACAGCAACATACGTACATCGGACACTTCGAGATGTTTTAGTCAGAGTGTGACGCTCACCTTGTAAAAGCCATTACCCATTTGGAAATAACGTAGAACTTCAAGTCGCCGTGCTTCATAGTTTGGGTTTTTCGAAGAGCCATCAAATCCTTGAAATAACCCAAGCTGCTGTTGGAATATGTCGTCTGAGCTTCAGCGTTGACGTGCCAGTAATTGGGATGCACCGGCAGCCATGGTTTTTCACCGGTGGTGAAACCTACACCAATGAGGATCGTGAAAGTTGAACTGGCAACGGAGTAATTGAGATTATTGATGCATATATTGCATACCTGCATTTCTTGTGCTATCCCAATGCATCGGAGTACGGTGGACATCTCTTCCTAGAAGATCTCCACCTTGGCTTAGAGGATTTGATCCCATGCTCAGTTCTTCTCCGTAATATACTGTCGATGGTCCTGGTAACGTGGTTACCAACGCTAATAAAATTGAGTTATATTCTTTGTCAAATTTATACACCAGTCTGCCTGAATCGTGACTGCCTAACTGCAAAATTACGTGTAGAAAATGCGTAGTGCATAGTGCATACATTACAATTTTGATGTTAACTTACCACCCAGTTGGAAGTCATGCCCTCGGGAACCCTAGTTACCCACTTGTTGAGGAAATCGTGCATTTCATGAGCATCCAAGTATTTGTCTAGATGAAGCAGAAGGAAGTTGAATGGGATGTGGAATACCGGGAAGTTGTTCGTGCCGTAGTATTTAACGACATTCTGAATAGGGCCGTGTGTTTCTCCTACCAGGATGCTGAGAAATTCCTCCGAGGTTAGGATGATTTCAAGAAAGAATGCGTAGTTTCTTACCTTTGAGTAGGCTTGTTGGTTTTTTCATCGTATTGTTCAAGATACACGTTGAGCTCGTTGATAAATTTAAACGTATCTGGGTGATTGTAAGTGTATTCGAGGTTTTGGAATACATTGAAGAAATTCCTGTCCGGGTCCAGGTTGGTGTGATCGCGGAGCTGTGGATCTTCCATGAATATCATAGGCGCATCTACTCTTAGCCCGGTTACTCCTTTGTCCAGCCAGAATTTAATTACGTGCTGTGATGACAAATCATGTTGAAACGTGTCAAGGTGCATTAGATCAATATGTGATTACCTTTATTTTATCCTTGACTAATTCATTTCTCAAGTTAAGGTCTGGTTGTTTGTAATGACATTGGTGAAGGTAAAATTGTCTCCTTTTTTCATTCCATGTCCAAGCGCTGCCTAATTCTTTTATCGTAAATAAGCTGAACTGTATAACGAATTGGCAAATTATGGTAATGTGATAATACACGTATGAACTATATTACGAGTATTTGGCGAATAGACGATACAATTTGCGTACCCAATTATTTGGCGGTAAAGGTTTGTTGCCCCAGTCGTACGCTCTAGGATTAGCCCAAATGTAAAAATCCGTATATGGTTCAGTTTTATCGACGGATTTTTGAAACCATTCGTGCTCATCGCTGCTGTGATTGATTACCAGATCAATTAACAGGTATAATCCTGCAATAGACGTGTATAAAGTTTTTGTTGAAAAATGATCCTTTCGAAATCCATCGATCCATTGAGAGACTGAAGAGCCTACCTCGAGCTTTCATCTGCTTCACAAGCTCCTCGAAATCTTCCATAGTTCCGTAAATGGGATCTATCGCTTCGTAATCGACGATATCGTATCCTCCATCTGCTCCTGCCGAAGGATAAAACGGCGCCAAGTACAGAGTGTCTATTCCAATATCAACGAAATAATCGAGTTTGGAAATTAGTCCTTTGATGTCGCCTATTCCATCCCCATCACTGTCTTTAAACGATTTCAGGTAAACTTCGTATATCGACGTATGCTTCCACCAATCTCTGTCCGAACCATAAATCCCATTTGTGACCAAAATTAGAATAATTATTAAATGGGACTTCATTCTGTGTGATTCACGCAGTTCTCAACGAATAATTAATTTGGAGAATTCAAAATTCTGATACTCGATGATTTGCTATTTCCACAACACCACTATAACTTGCCGCGAACAATGTTAATCGAGGTTTCAATTAGATCTGTTTATATTCTCGACTTCTAATCGTATTTTATATCCAGTAAATTTACGTACGCGTACCTTGTGTAAACTTGCTTGAATACGTATTATTTTAAGTAACCAAAAACTCGCCAATTTTTCCATTGTTTTTAAGAAAATTCTCAGCTTGAATTACTATCGAGTTGATTATTCAAATAAAAACATTTTATTGTATTTTTATCTTAATTGAAAAAACTGATGTGTTTTCGGATACGTACTCGAAGTCAGTGTTTTTCTTCTGCGTTCAGATGACATGGTATTTGGAAGATTCGTCGAAATTTGCTGCTATGAGTCATAAAATATGCGTGAATATAGTAACTAAATTTAAAAAAAACGAGGGAGTATTTTGTAAATATGCGTATTTACTGAAAAATGTGTCAGTATGGTAAATACAGCGGGGTGTTTATTGACTTGGGATATTTACCGAAATACGCAGTGTCATGTGCCAAGGGCATGTATTAACATTTTGAGAATTAATTGTTCGAAATTATTGCTGGTTATTTTATTTCCAAGGAGTCGTTGTTATTAAAGAATTAGGTTCTCATTATGTTATATGGAATCTTCCTTCCCCAGTTGCTACCATCGCGGACTACCGATGACTCCAGGGTTCAGACATGCTGTAAATGCATCAAGTACTGGAAGGATTGGCGAAAAAGTTAAGATAGCGTATTGAGAAGAAAGCTTCAGAAATTGAAGTACCTAGTACCTAGTTACCTACTACCTACTCACTTACTACAACCCCAGAGAAAACAGGAAAAAACTGATTGTATATTTACCTTCGAATGGTGAATAATTTGTGCAAAAAAAATGAATAAAACGTTTAAATACGAGTATAATGTTCCTCTATTACGAGTTCAACCCATGTGAGAGACTTATCCCAAGATACTACAAAGTGCGCGTTAAAATAAAAGCTTAATTCTATTTTTTAAAAAACTGTCCTTTTTCGATCAGACTTGATATTCAAGGTAGTATTTTTTTGAAAGTTCAACTCGTCTGAAGACGAGATTAATCGACTGTCAGAACAATACTGGAATGAGGTCTTAACATGGATAAATTTCGGCGATGTGAAATTGTGGAAAATTGTTCTCTGTAAAAGCGTAATCATAAGTATGTACCAATGCTGGCTTCAAGTTATGGCATAGAATTTGCTTATGTTTGCCACCAATTAACTTACCCAGGCACATATCCCGAATTAGGACTTGCTACTACTACTTTTAAAGTATCTGGTAAGCCTACAATGCTCGAGCGTAAATTCACCAGACTGCTTTCTGTACCCAAATTCAACACCGCTATGTACTTAGAGTCTTTATAAGTCCTGCAATTAAAGAATCGTCTTAATTGGTGCTCATTCGTTTCTGAGGAAGATCAGAGATAGGTGATGACTGATGAAGTATACCTGGCAATTGCTAATACCCATTTTGATATCGTGTAGTATTTCAAGTCGCCATATTTTAAAACGTCGGTCTTCCTAATGGTCATCAAGTCTTTGAAGAAATGCAACGTGCTGTTTTTCTGCGCTTTTTGAGCTTCTGCATTCAAACGCCAGTAACCTGGATGTACTGGTAGCCAAGGTTTCTCGCCGGAGGTGAAACCTACGAGTTATCCGGTGAGTGGTGTTGTTGATTTGTCAATTGATAATGTGGCCTATGAGTTATAGTAACTGTTGAACTTACCGGCATTTGGTGTGTCATCCCATTGCATCGGTTGCCTATGAAGGTCTCGTTCGAACCAGGGATTTCGTATGTGTTCTGGGGTCATTTCGAACTCTTCTTGGCTGAATTCCTCGCCATAATAGATGATATTGGATCCAGGCAGCATGTGAACGATGGGTAATAGAATCGAGTTGTATTGGCTATTGAATTTTTGAAAGATCCTTCCTTGGTCGTGGTTTCCGAGCTGTGGAATGAAATCACAAGGGAGGCGATGAGGGTGATATGACGGAAATGAAGTGTTTCAAGATTGTTGACTCACCCCCCAAAGCGGTGTCGCCCATTCCGGTATTTTTTCAATTACGATATTCACATGGTTCTTCATTTGCTCAGCATCTAAGTATTTCTTTAGCATTGATAATTGAGAGTTGAAAGGGCAATGTGTTACTCGTCGCTCGCTCGTGCCGTAGTAGTTCTTCAAGATATCGATGTGGGCGTATATTTCTGCCAGAATCGCACTTAAATGAAATACGAATAAATGGAAAAATTCAGCATATTCTGTTCTTCATAATTATTCGAACAATGAAAAGTCACGTTGGGAGCTGGTACCTTTCTTTTTGTTTCTTGTTTTTGCGATCGTATTGTCGGATCCATAAATATAATTCGTTTAGATATGTAAATGTATCCGGGTGATGTAATCGACGACTGGTTCTTTCCTCGGATCCGGCCACCAAACCAACGAATTCGTTTCCGTATTGTTCATCACGAAGTGAGGGATCTTCCATGAAAAATGATACAGCATCTACTCGAAACGCTGTGATACCCTTGTCCAGCCAGAATTTTAATATGGCCTAAAATTAACGATTTGCGAGGGTAGAATTATCTTACAAAGTTTATGGATTGATGAATGAAGTTTACTTTTATTTCATTCTTGACTAGTTCATTTCTCAAGTTGAAATCTGGCTGTTTTTTACCAAATTGGTGGAAGTAATATTGTTTTCTTTTTTCATTCCACGTCCAAGATGATCCTGGAGTTGAGAAATCGAATATGCTGACCTAATATGATATGAGCATTAAGCAACAGAGTTAAGGAACTGCATGACGTCAAGTTGAGTAACTTGGAAGTTACTTTGTTACGTATTACGCTTTGGCTTCTTACCCAATTATTGGGAGGAATTGGATTGCCATTGTAGTCGTGACCTTTCGGGTCCACCCAAATATAATAATTTGTGTATGGTTCGACTCTATCTATGGATTTTTGGAACCATTCGTGCTCATCGCTGCTATGATTGATTACTAGGTCGATGACCAAGTTGTAACCTATTTTCATGAAAATTTCCTCGCTTAATTTTATTCATTGTAATACGTATCAATTTTGCTGTACCGCAATTTATTGCCTCTTACCTCGTTTTTTTACTTCACGTATGAGCTCATCGAAATCCTCCATTGTACCATAAGTTGGATCTACTCCGGTGAAATCTGTAATATCGTAACCAGTATCGTCCATTGGAGAAGGATAAAACGGTGTCAGGTATATAGTTTCCACTCCAATCTCATCGAAGTAATCTAGCTTGGAGATGAGTCCTCGGAGATCTCCTATTCCATCGCCGTTACTGTCCTTGAAAGATCTTATAAATACTTCGTATAAAGTTGTATGTTTCCACCATTCTTTATCCAAGGCCAAAGTATTAAATGAAAGAAGAAGTAACGTGAAAACTTTAACGAAAATCATTTTCTGTTTTGTTTTGTTTTGTTTTTTTCTATTCCTATGTCGCAGAAGTAACGATCCGATCAGACAGTAAATGAATCCATTTGTTGTAGGGGGTTTCTTTTATATTCTAGGTACTATGTGATATGTGATTAGTTCATACTTATTTTGAATTATGATCAAAGTTGTTTGATTTTTATATTTATCGAGAGCATTGAGTGTATGATTCGGCCAATTTTTGTTTATTGAAGGTGATGGTTCTTCAGACTGGAGTGGATGTCCTTCATTTTCTATTGTTCAGATGAACCAAATCCATTGACGTAAGTTGTTTGGGATCGCGAATTGTAAGTTGGTGAGGTTCGAGTGTTAAGGAGAGATTGCTTCATTAATATTTGAGTTTTGACGACATTTCCCATTGAGTTATTTATGGAATTCAAGTTGGGTTTTTTTACATCAAATTTATCAGTTGGAGCCAATGTTTGCCAACGTCACAGCCGAAGGTTACGTCATTATCTGATGAAATGTGGGCCACTCCTTTTTGAAGTTCAAAGCGTCAACATTAAATTTTTCTTATTTGTTCTATCAAAAAATTAACGTTTTTGAGGTCTCATCCCCCGATGTGCCGCTTACGGGTTTCAAAATAATGTCGCTGAAGATTGCAAGGAACCTATTCATATGTATAACTGGATAATATTTGAACTTTTGGAGACTGCGGGATTAATAATTACTTTCAAGTCCCCAGAGTTTCTTATGCCTTCATGAAAAAGAGAACGTGTCGAGAACGAAATGGCACCAATCAAAAACACATCAAATATATTAAGTAATTACGTGCACATAAGCACGAATATAAAATAAAATATAAAACGAGAACACGAAGTAGATTGTAATACTGAAGTATTTTTCCACCAGTCATCCGTGATGTCATCATTCGCTGCATAATTGAAGTATTCGCAGATAAGATTATACCTTCAGTGCGACGCTAGAATGAGCTCCCAACATTGATACTGTGGAAAACGGTTTCCTGAAAATATGTGCGCACATTGCGTGGTTATTATCGTAGCTTTTGTGGGGGAGTGGAAGATTTATCAATGCTTGATGCCATTTAGCTTACCCAGGCTCATATCCCGAATTAGGACTTGCAACCGCTACTGTCATAGTTTTTGGTAAATTTCCAATAGTTGGGTATAAATTTACTAGATGACTTTCCGTCCCCAGATTCAATACGACTACGTACTTGGAGTCATGGTATGTCCTGTAATGGGAAATTTTCTCGAATTAATGTTCACTCGTTTGTGGAAGACGGCTTATCTGCGCGGATATTTACCTGGTGAATGCTAATATCCATTTCGATATCGTGTACCATTTCAAATCACCATATTTCAACGCTTCGGTTTTCCTAAGCGCCATTAGATCTTTGAAGAAATGCAGTGTACTGTTTTTCTGAGCTTTTTGAGCTTCGACATTCAAACGCCAGTACCCGGGATGTAGTGGTAGCCAGGGCTTTTCTCCTGAGGTGAAACCTGTAAATGGTCGTTTCATTGATTCATTGTTAATTGTCTGTGGACTATGGACTATGGAGAGTCAAACCAGAACGAACCTCCTGAGATGATTTACCTGCATTCAATGTGTCATCCCATTGCATCGGTAAACGATGCTGGTCTCGTTCTACCCAAGGATCTTTGACTCGTTCAGGAGTCAAGTCGAATTCCTCTTGGCTGAATTCTTCACCATAATAGATGGTGGCCACTCCAGGTAACAAGGTAACGATCGGCAGTAAAATTGAGTTGTATTGGCTGTTAAACCTGTTGAAGATTCTTCCTTGGTCGTGGTTCCCGAGCTGCAAAGTGAACTCGTGGGAGTCAATCGATGGTCTCCCATGGTGAAAATAGGTGTAAGGACGATGTATGCTTGCTTACTGCCCAATTCGTTGTTGCCCATTCTGGTAATTTTTTCAACCAAGAATTCAAATAATCTAGCATTTGATGAGCGTCCAAGTATGTGTGTAGCGTTGTCATCAGGAAATTGAATGGATAATGAGTCACTGGACGGTTTTTCGTTCCGTAATACTTCATTAAAATATCAATATGAGCGTATACTTCCGCCATAATTACGCTGCAAACGATTCAGCGATAATGTCAGTAACATTGCCTATGTCTGTCTTCAAGGGGTGCAAGTTTTTACCTTTCTTTTTGATTTCTATTTTTTCGATCGTATTGCCTCAGCCATAAATACAATTCGTTCATAAAAACGAATGTGTCCGGATGATGCAATCTACGGCTGCTTTTTTCGTCAAATCCTGCAACAACTCTTGAGATTTCATCTCCGAATGATTCATCGCGAAGCATGGGATCCTCCATGAGGAATCCCACAGCATCTACTCGAAACGCTGTAACGCCTTTGTCCAGCCAGTATTTCATTATGGCCTGAAATTAACAAGATGTGAAACGGTATCGGGATGTCATAGATTTTTGAAAATATGTACATACTTTTATTTCGTTTTTCACGAGTTCATTTCGTAATTGGAAATCTGGCTGTTTAACTCCGAATTGGTGAAAGTAATATTGCTTTCTTTTCTCGTTCCAAGTCCAACCTGAGTAAGGAACTGTGAAATTGAATATGCTGACCTGGAAACGGTCTGGAGTTTAAGGAGATATTCATTGAAATGAGCTTCTGCGAAGTTATTTGAGTCGTACCCAGTTATTTGGAGGTATTGGATTGCCATTGTGGTCGTAGCCTTTGGCATCTGCCCACATGTAGTAATCCGTGTATGGTTCTATTTTTTCAATCGATTTCTGAAACCATTCGTGCTCATCGCTGCTGTGATTAATTACTAAATCCATGACGAAGTTGAGACCTATTTTTGTGAAATGTCGTCCTCAGTACGATGGTTTTTCATAAATATAGGACTATAGGTAATCTATCTATTCGTATTTCGTACCACCTACCCAGTACCCACCTACCTCGTATTTTCATCTCCCTCATGAGTTCCTCGAAATCCTTCATTGACCCATAAGTCGGATCTATTCCAATGAAATCCGTTATATCGTAACCTCCATCGATCATCGAAGAAGGGAAAAATGGCGTCAAGTATATAGTATCCACTCCAATCTCGCAAAAGTAATCCAGCTTAGAAGCAAGTCCTTTCAGATCTCCGACGCCGTCGCCGTTACTATCTTTAAAAGAATTCAAAAACACTTCGTATATTGTTGCGTGCCTCCACCAATCTCCGTCCGAAGCAGCCCCACAACCGAGAGAAAGTAAAAACAAAGTTAAAACTTGGAAAAACATAATTTTTTTCGTAATTTCTTAACATATGCGTTGTTTCGATTACAATAGTTTTTATTATTATGATTTTGTTCTTATATGTATATTCCTCGTTGTGACGTAAATGATGCGATTAGTTCACACCTATTTTAAATGGTGACATTCTACGTGAATTGGAAATGTCAAGTATAGTGATTCGGCCAATTTTTTGTTTGTTAATGTTGAAAGTTCTTCAGAATGGAGTGGATCAATGTGCATGCGTAGCGCTGACGCAAGTAGTTTCAAATTACGTACAGTATGTGTAATTTGGAAAATTTCCAATCAATACAAAGAAACATTTCTATATTATTTTTCGTGTATTTGTTAATTATTAACGAATTTCCATTTAAGAGAGAAAAAAAAGCTGCCTGCCACCATTTCAATGAAGTAAGACTGAGCTGCTTATTTGAAAGAAATTTCAGACGGTAGCCTGGAATATTTATTAGTAGAGTACTAATGTATGTTCTAGCGCACTCATGTTTTTCTCGAATATTCCTCATTTTTCAACATTCTAAAATTTCCATATTTTTAAATTGTTCATTTTACTAGTTTTTAAGAAAATATACATAATTTTTTACTTAATGTTTCATTTATACAGTTCCAAACATTATGTACGTATGTTTTGTATCTATCTTTCTTAAATTCCTATACTTTTTTTAAGTTTATTTCCTTCTTTCAGGGGATAATATTTTTCTTCAAGTTAATGTATGTTCTCGCGCAATCGCAAATTAACTAAAAAACGATACTAATTCAATGTTAAAAACATTTCTATAATTTGAGAGACATTTTGCGACTTGAACAAATATAAATGTGAATATTTACTCAAATTTCTATTGAAATCCTGAAGGATTGGATTCCATAGAGATTAATTTCGCTTCGTGAAATAATCTTTCATAACATACAAAATAGTATAAAATTCATCCAAAACTGCTCTAATACATATGAGCACTTGAACTTTAACCCGATTCTGTTTGCATATCAACAAATATAAAAAACACTAGTAAATCGTAATATTTTCATCTGAAACTGCTCGAACATAAGCAGTTGAACTTTAACCCCATCATACATAAATGTAGAATGTACCTCTCCCTCTGCATTTCTCATGTACAGGTTGGGATGTACCAATGCCTGCATTAAGAGGTTCAACACAAAAGAAGTGAACTCTAAAAAATTTAAATAATTAAAATATTGAAATTTTCTAAATAAAAAATTATTAAACGGTATTCAAATCTGAAATATCAAGATAGAATTCTGAAGCAAATTCAGAATCCTCATAATTCTTCCAATACATACCAATATTAGGAGAATTTTTCAAAAGTAATAACTCTATTTTGTTTCTTCGATTATAAAATTCGTTAAATGAAATAGCTAGATTACCTATGCCCTTGAATTCAAACCACATAGCACCTACAAGTCTTAATTTTCCAGCATAACTTCGTGAAATTCCAACATTTTTTTCTAGATATCTATAGAATGGAACTTTTATATCATTTTTGTGTCGTTTATGTAAATAAAATATTCTATTAAGTAGATGACCTAATTGACACTGATGGAGGAATAATTTTTTTTCACTGAATTTTGATAAGGGTAATCCATTATTTTTTACAAAATCTAGTAAGATCGTTTACAGAATAATTAGGGAATGAAATATTTTCAAAATCCTGAAGAGATAGAATACTTATTAAATATATATGTAATTTTTCACCTTTTATTCTTTTTAGTGTGGCTCGATTACCAGGTTTCAAACCAAGTCTTTTTAAAACAAAAGGCTTCAGTTCACCAGCTATTTTCAATTCACCAGATTTAATTTTATTTAAAACATCATCCTTTGAAGAAGGATTAACAATTATAACATTAAAGATATTATTTAAAACAAAATTTAAATCATCACAACAACTTTCAGTATTCACTTCAACCATGTTGAACCTATTTTGAGAGATTATGGTAGGCCTAACATTCATTACATCTCTGTACTAGTAATAATGTTATCTCTTTCAGATAAAAGAACTTTGTACCCACTAATCATTATTCTCTGTGATGTTCAATTAATAATTTTTCATTTGAATATTTTTCATAAGCAATGGATTACCTATTTGAAAAGTTTATCATTAGGTAGTATTATACAATTTTTTTTTAATTCAAACTTATTAAATCTTTTTCCTTTATAAATGGAAGTATAAAAGGATTCTTTTGTTAGTATGAATGACTTTGATTTCAAAAATATTTCACCTAATGAAATGAAATTACATAGCAACTGTATACCATATTTTAAAAATCCCATTGATTATACAAGATCAAATTATGAAACTTTAATGGACCCACTTTCAGATAAAATTCAACATTTACCTACTTCTAAACAAATTAAGTATAAAAAATTAATGGTAAATATTATAGCTCATTTTAGTGTTTTATCAAGAATGATAGAAAAAGAGATTAAAGATTTAAATATACCACACAACGATTTTGTATCTGATGTTGAAACTAATTATTTACCTAATGGTGTTTAATAGGATCAGAACTAGAAATACTTTCCAAATACCTAATCTTATTTAATATCTCATCTTCATAATCAACAGGTTCGACACCATCATCATCATATAGATTAATATATGTAGTTATCAGAATCATAATCAGAATCATCACTCTCATAATCTGGCTCAGGGTCTTCGTTTACAAAAACTAGATCTTTAATTTCGTAGTCAAAAAATTGAAAACCATATAAATCTTGAAGATTCCTGATTGCTCTCATAAATTGATTACATTCTTCAGGATTGTTATTATAATCAATTACAATATCAGTTCTCATTTTGTATTTATTTATTAAAAAAAAATCTGTTTTTATCGGTAGCAATACAATATGTCATCCTCATTATATCCTCTGTAATCGTAATCAAAATCATATTGTAAAAATTAAATTCTTCTTTGAAAAATGGTAATTGGAAGCAATTTTCCAAGTTTTCAATCTCTTTTGTTTCTTCTCTATTGAAAAATTGATATTTCATAGAAAGTTTCAAGCTTTTTAAGTGCTCTTATAAATTCAAAAAATTCTTCAGGATTATCTTCTACACTAATTTCAATATCTTCGCAATACATAATTTCTTCCTGAATATTATTAAAAAATTTTGAACAAAGGTGGGTAAATAATTTTTAAAAATGATTAATATTGTAAAATGTATTCCATCAATGTATTCTTATGTTGAAGTAGCTAGTAGCTACATCATATTTCATCTTCATTTAGGAAATAAATCCCGATATATAGAAAGCAAAATTTTTATATGTTAAAAAGGATTAAGTATCAAAATTATAAATTATTTTTTCAATTTCCACCTTTTTTAATCAAATTAACCTTTAAAATAATTTTTTTGACAGATTAAAAATATAATTTGCCATACAAATATAGGTACCTAATTATTACATTAAATAGATTTTTTATTGATATTATGAAACATAAAATTGAAAGGTTAGGATTGAAAGTACCAGCTAAATATTTAGAGTGAAAATATACGGAAATCTGTGATTTATAAAAGTGGTAAGAAAATGATGAAAAGTAGCCTGCGCCAGAACATACATTAACTTGAAGAAAAATATTATCCCCTGTACATTAGTACTCCACTTTTATTCATTTTTCAAGCGCTGATTTGATAACTTCTTCCAACATTTATTACAAGTATTAATGACTATTTTACTCGAGAAATATATAAAATATACAGAAATAATCGTAACCAAAATGACAAATAAAATCACATCTATCAAGAGATATTGTATCCAGTTCAGTTGAGAACCTGCCGATCTCAGATGAGGCGCTCCATTGTGCCTTATTACGTATTCAGTCCAATACACGACAGTTTGCTGAGGTGTCATTGGACGGTCTTTGAAAATTGTCGATAGTTTCTCCATATTTGAGTTGAACCTATGACAGAAGTCGATGCATAATTTACTCCATGTGTGTATGTAGAAGTGATTAATCTAAAATCTCTCAAAATTATGTACTTGGTATCGTTGGTGATCATATTCAAGGCGTTTGAAACGTCCTCTTTAGATGCACTCATCGCATTCAGACGAACCGCTACTTGCAATTTTTCTAGAGTTCTGGCATTTATTACTTGGTCAGAAAATATAGGGCAAGCTATGATAGGAGTGGCTGTGACGATTGCTTCGTTCATACCTCCTTGGCCGCAATGACTAATGAATGCTTTTACATTTTTATGTTCTGAAATGTTGAAAAGTAAGTTGATGAGAACCTTTATCATATATAGAAAGGTTTACGGACAACGAAGGCATCCACACATCCGCAGACACACGCCATGTTAACCTCATACTACTTTCTTCTGGATAATCTGGACTGCTTCCACGCAGGACATTTTCGCGACTGATTATCCTTAGGACTACCCATCGTTACGGGTGGCTGCGACAGCCCATCAACGCCCTACTCCCTATATTTCGCTCACGTCGTGGTGTTCTGGTGGTGCATCCACTTTGGCATCCGCCCCTCTGTGCAGGTTAGCATAAACATAATAGACTATTCAATCACAGTAAGGGTCGAAAGCCGTCTCAGGTGCATGAACTCTCCTTGTTGAAAAATCCAACTCCGCCCACACGAGGCTACAGAAATTGATGGAATGAGAATGTTTCGTGTACGCGTTTAGACTTACCTAAAATGTCTCTTTGAGGTAGCCATTCGAGCAACATCACGTTACTGGATACATTCTCCAGTTTACCTTCATATTTCCAAATCACTCTTTGCGGTATTTCGGCGAAAGCTTCTTTGAAGGCGTTATGTATGTGAGGTGGCAGCGTGACTGCCTTGATTACGGATCCCAGTGAAAATAAAATAACGCCGTGTTTAGCACCGTCAATAAATTGTTGAATGCTCTGGAAAACAAATGTAGCTGCAAACAAATAATTTTTCCCTTTGAGTTGCTTCTTACATTTGGCAGAGGCTTGACTTGATCTACGTGTATACCACCAATTTCAATGGCATTTGGAGTCATGGGTCTGGATAGAATCGAAGGATGATTATTGTAAAAAATTAACGAAGGTTTTATATTATGGTATTCCTTCAGATGGCCCAATTGTTGGGAGTGACGTTGATGAAATTCTTGCATGTATAAAGGAATGATGTACTTCTCGTACCAAAGTATAGCTAAGTAATTCCATAAGTTGTAAATACGTGCGTAAATGATGTCCTCCGTCCATGAATGAGTAACTCCTTCGAATAATAGGTACCCTGGGTGATTGGCGTTACCGATGGCGTGGTCAGGTAGTTGCCATTGTTTGAATGCCAATATACCTATTACAGGGATTTTCATTTTTTCGGCTATCGGTAGTAAGCACTGGTAGGGTATCATGGTTTCGACGAATATAACGTCGTATAGTTTTTTATTCGAGGTCAATATGTCCTGGAAATGAGTAGTTTAAATTTGCCGTTGTGTGAGATACATAGAAGAATGTTTAATACCTACTTGAATTTCGACCGAAATCATAATTTTGTCGCAGAGTGGTCCATTGAGATCCATTGATAGTTGTAATAGCTTCAAGGCATTACGTGTTAAGAGGAGATCAAACGATCGTCCAATCAGTGTTATTCCTTTTGTCGATGAATCAATGATGGATGTGTAGTTCTCCCGTGACGCTTGTTTGGGAAATGAAGTAACCACGGTGACCTGATGTCCTGCGTCCATTAGGCTTTTCATTACCGCGTTATTCAAGTTGAAGTGACTTTTGGCTGGTATAGGAAATATCCCTAGAATTCTGTATGCGTTGCAGGAGTATGTAAACATGAGTAAGAAGAATGTCTGTAAATATGTATAGGTTTGTATCCTTCTCTTATGGTAATAAAACGTTCTAGATTTTAGTAGAATAGACAGAGAGACACTCACATGGTATGTCTTCATGATGGAGATGGCTGATGAAGCGAAAATATTTTCAATGGATTTTTCGAATCGTCTGCTGGGTTATTTAATGGTAACAGCAGGAATCACGTGTTCGCAGGCGATGAGTTTGAGCTAAATGAATACGCGTTGCTACAGAGATTGTCCTAGCTCCGTCTCTATGAGATAACGTAAAGTAGTTTCAGATTAGAATTTTATGGTATTTGAAGAGGAGATATCATACATCGTAAGTCACACAATTATGTGTGAAATAGTAAGTAGGTACAATGGAATGAAGTGGTTCAATCAGAAATATAGTGATATATTTTCATAAATATGTAGGACAAACAACAGGTAAGTTATTATTGCTTGAAGTCGTGTTCGCGTATCAAGTTTATTGCACCGCAATACGCAAGTTGGTGTCTGAATCCTCCTTGTTAAGCAACATTTTCAGTGTAATATAATGCACGAATAAGGTCGAAGCAATGTAATATACGGGTGAATTGGTATACAGTTCAACGTGTCGCTGTAATAACGAATATTTTCTTAATAACTTCTCAAAATATCAAGATCAACCATTCATACATATGTACCCTTTAATGTATCCTGAATTCGGACTGGCGACTAATACTCGTAAAGTCGATGGCAAATCCTCAACGCTGGAGTGTAAATCTACATAGTGACTTTCGGTGCCCAAATTTAGCACGATAGTATATTTATCTTGTTTGTATGTCCTGTAACCAAACACATTCGAAAAATTGACCACCGTCCAAAGAAACGTCCTATGAAGATGGGAAGTGTGTATTTACGAGTATTTACCTGGTAAATGCTAAAACCCATTTTGATACAGTATAAAATTTCAAGTCACCGTATTTCATCGTTTCCATCTTTCTCAAGCCTACTAAACCTTTGAAGTAATTCAACGTGCTATTTGGATGCGCTTTTTGCGCTTGAACATTCAGTCTCCAGTAACCAGGATGGACTGGTAACCACGGCTTTTCAGCAGAAGTGAATCCTGCACAGATTCCATCAATCTATCGTGATTCTTTCTCAAGTCGAAATCACGAGATCGCGAACAATATACCAACCTGCATTAAATGTATCATCCCATTGCATTGGTAATCTGAATAAATCTCTTTCTATCCACAGATTCTTCATTCGTTCAGGGGTCTGGTCAAGTTGTTCTTGGGTTATTTCTTCGCCGTAATAAATAGTGGATGCCCCCGGCAGCATGGTAACTAATGCTAACAGGATGTAATTATACTCTTTATTGAAATAATAATACATCCGACCCCTGTCATGATTTCCTAACTGAAACAAAGCAACCGCCATTTCGTTTGAGTCACGTGGTAGTATGAAATGAACAACACGAGGCAGACTTACTGCCCAATTAGATGCAGCATGTTCTGGTAATCTTTCAATCCACATATTCAAATAATCTCGCATTCCATCTGCATCTAGATATTTGTTCAACAAAGTTAATTGAAAATTGAATGGGAAGTGTGTCGCAGGGTAATTTTTCGTTCCATAGTATTGCATTATAATATCGATGTAAGCATATACCTCTGCCATCATTACGCTGCAAGCAGGAATAATTGTTATTCACCGATGTCAGTACTTCGTGTGGCTGGAAAATTACCTTTTGTATTCTTTTTTACTCTTTCTATCGTATTGCTGAAGGTATAGATTGAGTTCGTTTAGAAATTTGAACGTGTCCGGGTGATTAAAAGTACGGAAGCGTGCTTCCTCAGTTCCTGGTATGACCTTTGATAATTGACTTCTTGTTGTTTGGTCGCGAAGTAAGGAGTCTTCCATAAAGTATGCCGGGGCATCGACACGAAACGCGGTTACACCTTTGTCAAGCCAGAATTTCATCATGTCCTATTACAATAAAATTTTCAATTCGAATCTGAACCCAGGAGGTTTCTTTAAAATGAATGAAAATTCACTTTTAATTCTTTTTTCAGCAATTCATTCCTTAAGTCGAAATCAGGTTGTTTGACGCCGAATTGATGGAAATAAAATTGTCTCCTTTTTTCATTCCAAGTCCAACCGCTGCCCATTGTTCCGCCATTAAATATACTGATCTGGAATAGATATGGGATAATCTGATGAGTAAACAAATTCGAGGAGTATTTTACTAAACGTTCATTTATACCCAATTATTTGGTGGAACAGGGTGGCCATTCCTATCGTATGATTTGGGATCCTTCCAAACGTAGTAATCTGTATATGGCTCTTCTTTGTTTATTGATTTGATAAACCATTCATGTTCATCGCTGCTGTGATTGATTACCAAATCCATAACGAATTTCATTCCTGAAAATTAAAAGAATTTATGCTTAATTTTGTAGTTGGAATTGAAAATCCTATTTTTGAATCTGGCAAAAGTCAGAAATTTGCGTAGGAGTTTGAAACTTCGATACGATTTGCAAATAGGTACCTCGATTTTTAATTTCTTTCATGAGCTCTTGAAAATCTTCCATCGTACCGTAAATCGGATCGACTGCTGTGAAGTTGGTAATGTCGTAGCCGCCATCAGCCATGGAGGAAGGGTAAAATGGCGTCATATATATGGTATCTATTCCAATGTCAGCCAAGTAGTCCAGTCTTGAGATTATCCCTTTGAAGTCTCCAGTCCCATCACCATTGCTGTCTTGAAAAGATCTGCCGTATATTTCATATATGGTAGCATACTTCCACCAATTTCTATCCAAACTCCAAACACTAGAAGTCAGAAAAGTCGAGACTAAAAGTAAGAAAGCGCGCATTTTGGGTACGACCGCGGCTCGGGAACCAAAAGTAAGAGTGGTATGTGTGGTTACAATAGCATCGTTTTTATATCAGTTTAACTTTTTCACGCGTAAGAGTTGTGTGATTATTACAAACGTATTCTCATCGATTTACATAAACAATTGAATCATGGCTATTCTTATGATGATGATTCGATTTGTTAGGTATATTATAAGAGCCTCTTTCGAGTTCTTAAAATTCAAGTGAGAGGGTGTGGTGGGTTTTTCACATTTTATCGTTGCTTAATTGCGTTTACTAGAAAAATGCGTTTTTTAGAGGATGTGAACATACTTCTGAAGTCTCCCAGAAGTACTTGACCATTATCTTTGCGGATTCTGTATTAAATAAGTAAGGCATATAAATTTTTCGTTTGTTTATTTATGTTACGTTCTTACAGGGTAGACGTTTTGTAGATACAAAGATTGGTTATTAAGAACACTGAATTACGTTTTGAGTAAAATTCCTTAGTAATTGTGGCCTTTTAGTTACTTGGATCTTCCGGAACGCAGTATCAGTACGGAGTGAGGTCGTAAGACCAATGAGTTTGGATAGTTTGGTGTGGTTTTGATTTCAAAACTGAAAAAACACGTTCCGAGTGAGACAACAGTTCGCATTTCTTTGATTTACGTATTTTGAGTCAATTATATACTCGTACCCCTTCGTATATCCAGAGTTTGGACTAGACGTAGCTACTGTCAGAGTGCCTGGAAGGTTATTAAACGTTACTTGCAGATCTACTGGATTAGTTTCTGTGCCCAAATTCATCACTACGATATAAGTGCTTCGTTTGTAAGTCCTAGAAATCGACGTCATTGTCAAAGTAAAACCACTTACTCTTATATTAGATACGTGTTGTGTACTCGATTGCTCACCTAATAATCGCTAGCATCCATTTTGATATGGTGTGGATCCCTAATTTTCCATATTTCACGGTATCGGTTCTCTTTAATGTCATCAAGTCTTTAAAGTAGTTCAAGGTGCTGTTTGAGTTCAGTTTTTGAGTCAGAGCATTAACGTGCCAATAGCTTGGATGTACTGGAAGCCAAGGCTTTTCAGCTGAGGTAAAACCTGCAATTTGAACAATCTCACGTGAGATTTCCCCAAGGAGAATGGTATTCATCGATGCACTAATGTACCTGCATTTCGTGTATCATCCCAATGCATCGGTGTGCGATGAGAAATCCTATTAAATGCATCCTTTATGTCGCTTAAATGATTTTCCCCCATACTGAGTTCTTCTCCATAATATATGGTTGATGTGCCTGGTAACATGGCTACCAGTGCGAGCAAAATGGAATTGTACTCCATATCAAATTTACGAGCGATCCTTCCAGCGTCATGATTTCCTAACTGGAAACGAGCGATAGGTTTTTTAACAATTTGTTGGTTGTATAAAAGTAAGCTCAACGTACCGCCCAATTTGATGGCATGTCTTTTGGTACTCCATTTAGCCACATGTACAGATAATCACGCATTCCACGAGCATCCAAGTATTTATCCAACATAGTTAAATGAAAATTGAATGGGAGATGAAATACCGGAAAGTCTTTCGTGCCGTAGTATTGGATTACACTTTTTATTGATCCGTATGTTTCCCCAATCAAAACACTGTTGATAACATTCTTCTGGTTAGGTACTATAAAGCTGTACATACGAGTAGATGCCAGTACTACCTTTGGGTTGGTTTCCCACTTTCTCGGTCGTATTGCTTTAAATACGTATGTAGCTCGTTGATGAATTTGTAAGTATCCGGATGATTGTATGTCGGCCCAGAATCTTGAAATACGTTAAAGATGGTTCTATCTGAATTGAAGTGAAAATCACTCAGATTTTCATCTTCCATGAAAATCATAGGAGCATCGACCCGAAATCCTGTTACACCCTCGTCCAACCAGAACTTTATCAAACTCTACAACGTTCTTAATTAGAAAACAGTGAACGAGTGGAAATTGTTTAATAGGTGTTCTATTTACCTTTATCTCCCCTTTAACTTTAGCATTCCTTAAATTCAGGTCCGGTTGTTTTACGTTACATTGATGTAGATAGAATTGTTTTCTTTTTTCGTTCCAAGTCCAGGCACTTCCTTCCACTCCGAAGGTGAACACGCTGAACTGTTGAAATAAAAATCAGTTTTCAAGTCGAAGATGTAGTACGAGTATATTTCTAGTAGGTACTGAGTGTATCATTTTTTACCCAGTTATTCGGTGGGATGGGATTGCCACTCCAATCGTAGTCTTTAGGGTTTACCCAAGTGTAGAAATCCGTGTATGGCTCGATTTTATCAACGGATTTTTGGAACCATTCGTGTTCATCGCTGCTGTGATTGATTACCAAGTCGATGAGCAGAAATAGACCTTGCGAGGGTATAAATTGATGATTTTATGGTTATGGTATATGTTCTCACATCGAATGTACAGTACCTGTGTAGTGTGTAGGTATAATTTATTATATACGAGTGTGTTGGACATACCTCGAGCTTTGAGTTCTTTTATGAGTTCCCTGAAATCCTTTAATGTACCGTAGACTGGATCTATGTCTGTGTAGTTTACAATGTCGTATCCTCCGTCGTCACCCGATGAAGGGTAAAATGGTGCTAGATAGATGGTGTCCACTCCGATATCAACCAAGTAATCGAGCTTCGAGATTAAACCTCCGATGTCTCCGATCCCATCACCATCGCTGTCTTTGAACGATCTCAAGTATATTTCGTATATAGCAGCGTTCTTCCACCATCGAGTATTCAGGCACAATATCTCCGAAGCGGTCAAGAGTAAAAGAAAAGTGTAGACTACTTTCATATTAAGATTTGTATGAATTCTGATGATGAAAAAAAAAATGAATATAATTTCAATTGAATTAAAATAAGGTCGTTAATAACTTCAGATCACTGTAATCGTAAAAAAAGTTTTGTAAAATGATGTTCAAGCAATTATCCTACTGTAACGACTCATGCTAGTTAGTGAAATGAATTAGTATGATTCGAAGTTGATAAATTTATAGGTAACTACTCTCAATTGACAGTGTAATGTACCTAACTTTATGCAATCTTACTTCTTACGCCGAATACACTCAACATATTTGGTACCGTTGAGATTTGATTAAATCAACTCGTGTTGCCACTTGAAAACCTGAGTAAATATAAGTGAAAAAACGGGTTTTTTAGCCTAATTGTTTTTTTAATCGATTGATTGAGTTTACTTGTCACGAGTGTTTCTTAGTAACTTGTGAGATTTATGTTTAGTTTATATTGCACAACGTTGAATTTGCGAATTAGAAGTGGTTAAGAATAGAAGAAAAGTATTAACGAACTTCATGTTGAATTTCACTTGTGGAAAAATAGGTTGAATTTTCGAAGCGATATTAGGAACATATAAAAAACTGTTTTCGATGAGTATGAATTTTTCACGTTCTCATTGAATCGAATTGAGCAAATTGATAGAACGGGTGGTTTTCTGACGTTATTTATATTCTTATTCGAATGTTTGATGCAAATTGACGCAATATTACACATGTTCACGTAAATGATGAATTTCACATTCGGAAATTTTGAGATTTCCTAAATGGATTCATTCATTCGAGCTAGGTACCTATTGAAAAAGCGAGTCATGGAGTATGGGAGTGCCTACTCAAGGCGTCATTGTGACTGTCAACGATTTAGGTTGCGTTATTATTCGGCGTTAGTAAAGTGAATTTAATTCGAATACGTTTACATCTGTGTTATTGTTTCTGGTGTAATAATCGATATTTTGATCCATGTTTCATTCTTTGAGCCGCGAGGATGTTCTATGAAGGTTCGAAGGTCCTTCATCTCAGTTGCCTCATTAGGTCTTAGGCTATGTAAAATTATTTCTTCTTTTAGGTACTCGTATGTAGGTGAAAACAGTGCAAAAGTTTAATATCATTACTTTAGTCAAATTATATTTTAGTGACGTAATGGTAGAAAATGTACATATTATTTGGTTCAAATAATGCAGAACCGGTAAGACCATTGAACGGCTTCATTTGAAAATACCTACTGCCTTAGCCATTGTTCCTTCAAGACTTTCATTTCAATTTTTCTGCACTTAAGATCAGTGCCGAGTGAGGTCTCAGAACCGATAAACTTGGATAATTTGGTATTGTTGTGAACTGCAACCTGAATGTACGTATAAAAATAGTTGACGCGATGCAACCTCAACAAATAACTTCTTAGCTCATTATGTACCCTTTCACGTATCCCGAATTGGGACTGGAAGCAACTACAGTCAAAGTTACTGGAAGGTCATCTGCGAGTACTTGCAAATCCACAGGATGTGTATCTGTTCCCAAATTCATCACTACCATATAGCTGTTTTCTTTATAAGTCCTGAAGTTGACAAATGCCATAAAAAGAGATATGATCGTCACGCAGTTGATGAGTCTGCTAATACGTAATGAAACTTCTTGGATGTGCTGTGATTTCAATAAGTAGGTACCTGAGAAGGGCTAATACCCATTTGGATAAATTGTAAAACTGCAGATTGCCATACTTCACTGTGTCTGTTTTCCTGATGGTCATCAAGTTCTTGAAATAATTCAAGCTGCTGTTACCATTTGCTTTTTGAGCTTGAACGTTTAAGTACCAGTAATTGGGATGTACTGGAAGCCACGGCTTTTCTCCGGAAGTGAAACCTATGTCATGTAAAGTCCTCAATTGGTGCATCGAGAATATTTAAAATGAATGCTTGCCTGCATTCCTCGTGTCGTCCCATTGCATTGGTGTACGATGAAAGAATCTGTTGTAGATGTCTGGTACATCACCTAAGTGGTTTTCTCCCATGCTAAGTTCTTCTCCGAAGTATATGGTTGATGTTCCTGGTAACATGGTTACGAGTGCTAACAAAATGGAGTTGTATTCGGGGTCAAATTTAAGAGAAGTTCTTCCGATATCGTGATTTCCCAACTGTGGAACGATAATTTTAGCAATGTAGCTCATGAGAGGTAGATGAGTGGTAGCAACTTACTGCCCAGTTCGATGGCATACCCTCTGGAAGATTCTTTAGCCACTTGTTCAAGTATTCTTGCATTCCACGTGCGTCCAAGTATTTATCTAACATGGTTAAAAGGAAATTGAATGGCAGATGGAATACCGGGAAGGACTTTGTACCATAATACGACATCACAGTCTTGATTGATCCGTATGTTTCTCCGACCATTATGCTGCGTGTGATGATGAAATTAAATTTTGGTGGTCCTGTTGTCCTCGTGTAACAACCATGATCATGATATTACCTTTCTACTGGTTTGCGTGTCCTTCGATCATATTGTTTTAGAAACATATTGAGCTCGTTGACGAATTTATATGTGTCTGGGTGATTGTACGTTGGCCCCGAGTCTTGAAATATATCGAAGACCGTTCTATCTGCTCTCATTTCGAGATCACGAAGTTGTTTGTCCTCCATGAAAATCATCGGAGCATCGACTCGAAACGCTGTTACTCCTTGGTTCAGCCAAAATGTCATCAAGTCCTAAAGCAAGAAGATATCCTATTGAGTAAGTCATCGTGTTTGACGTTTTTAGTCGTTGAAGAATTATCGTCAACACCTTTATCTCTTTTTTCACAAATTCATTCCTTTGGTTCAAGTCTGGTTGTTTGACTTGACATTGGTGCAGATAAAACTGTGCCCTTTTTTCATTCCAAGTCCAAGCAGAGCCACCTACAGTCATATTAAATAAGCTAACCTGTAAAATGTTATTTGATGAATTGACGAGGTGATGACTGATGAGTGCTCGGAGTAGCTAATTCAAGTTTATCCTTGACTACTTGCCCAATTATTTGGTTTGATTGGTTTGTTATCGGAATCGTATCCTTTGGCATCAGCCCAAACGTAGTAATCCGTATACGGATCGGTTTTATTTATGGATTTTTGAAACCATACGTGTTCGTCGCTACTATGATTAATGACTAGGTCGATGACCAGGTATAATCCTAGCAAAATGGTGGAATATGATTCAACGATGATTATATCGTTTTCTCGTCTATCGTGCAATACCAACCTCGGGTTTTGGTTCCATTTATAAGTCTCTCGAAGTCTTCCATCGTTCCGTAGACTGGATCAATGGCGGTGTAGTTGACGATATCGTAGCCCCCGTCGATATTGGATGAAGGATAAAATGGCGGTAGATAGATGGTGTCCACTCCGATATCAACCAAGTAATCGAGCTTCGAGATTAAACCTCCGATGTCTCCGATCCCATCACCATCGCTGTCTTTGAACGATCTCAAGTATATTTCGTATATGTTTGCGTGCTTCCACCATCGAGTATTCCGACCTGCCTCGGAAGCGGCCAATAACGATAAAAGAATAAGAGTTAGAATCATGATAATGGTTCTTTCAACGAAGAAACGAAACTCAATATAAATGATTTGATAAAAATCACTAAAATTTAACTATTGCTAAAAGCTCCGAATTAATAACTTTATATTTAAATTATTCTTATTCGTTACTCTCGATCAACGCGTTTATTTAATCATACTAAACAGTTATGGAACTTTGTATATACTTATATAAATATAAATGACTGCGTGTGTAGTGGTGTCACTTGGTGTCAACAATGGAAATAAATTGGCGAAACGGAAAGTGGGGTGAATAGCCAGGACGATTCGTAGTTGAGAACGTACTCAACCGTATCGCTTAATTTTAAGTATTTTTCTTGCAAGTTCACAAGTTCATCTTACTCGCTTTTTTTGCGAAAAATGACGTAGGTGTTCATTAAAGCGATGTACGAAGTTTTAACTGTATTTTTCTTATTAACGTTTCATTCCGGGTGAATAACGTTGATAACATAATTTATAGAGAATTTTTTGAGAAGTATTTTTGACTTACATATATAAATTTTTTTCTGAGCCCATTTTATCGCCTGAAATCCACATGGCGCATGATGAAGTATATTCATCAAAATGGCTAATGGCCGCCATTTTGTAAACGTTCATTTATTCTTTAGCACTAGCAGTTATCATCGTATGCGGATTAATATAATTTGGTACCTATTTTTTGGATGGTTTGGGAAAGCGGTTTTTACATGAAGTAACATCAGCTACCGACCTTTTAGTCACTTTAACAATTCCTCTTGCTTTCGGTTGTGTACTTTAAACGAAGCGATGGTAACTTTTTCTTTATGTTTTGATCTTTTATTATCAATTTTCAAACAGTTTAATGTAGGTAATGTTTATGAAGCATTTTTCACATCATTATGTAAAGAACTTTCTCGGGGGTCTCTTCTGAAAATGAGCTGTAATGTAGACATCTTTTCATTACAAAGGTCGTTTTTTCGCTTGATGACCGGAAAATAAGTTTTTATCGTATTGAAGTGAAGAAGGGAAAGAAATGTGGAATGCTAAGAAGTGGAATAGAATTACGCGTGTATGACATTGGATATTGGAATACAAGAGGACGCCAATTGAGTATCAGTTTGATGACACTACATTCCCCTTTCCCTGCATCATCATCATCCTGCTCAATTTTTTTCTTTCGTCGAAACTACTTGAAATAACTCTTCTAAATTATTATTTATGCTCTTGTTCGAAAGCTTGATGCAACCTGGCGCAATATGTACTTTGAATTTTTAGTGATGCGTAAACGAAATTGTTTTAATGATTCGTTTATGCGTTTTTAAGCCGTACTTCATTATTTACCTTCTAAAATATGTCAATAAAGATTAGTAAGTCTGTTACAGTAATTAAACATTGACCAAAGCGGTTTAATGTTTTACCTATGTAAAAGTGGAGGATTAACGAGAAAGTGGGTTTTTAAATCCGTTGTAAAATACATAATTATTTGTAATTAGATGATTGAAATTATCGATTGGTGCTGGATAAAAAATGCTTCTCTAGGAGGTAATTCTTTAAAATGGGCTTAGGAAAGTGGTTTTTGAGCCTCCTCAATTTGTACGTGATATTTATTAACTGCAGAACGACTCCGAAAATTGCCTATATTATTGTATAATTTTAAATTTCTTCTACCCATTTGGAAAAGGCGGCTCGAGAAAAAATGCCCCTTGCCCCATCCTCCTCTTGACGGCATTGTAAACTTTATTACGTTCTGTAACGATGAAGTCTGACGTAGGTCAACACGTGAGACCTCAAATGACACATTATTACTTTTATTTCTCAAACGATCAATTCGGTTCTCAAGTTCAAGTCCGGTTATTTGACTTGACATTGTAGATAAAATTGTCTCTTGTTTTCGTTCCGTGTCGATGCACTGCCGAGCTGTTCTATTGAGAATGACCTAAACTATGAGTTGAAGTGAAGGAATTATGCGGTAAATTCTCTTATGATTTGATGAATTGACGTTATGTTATTAGTTAATTATTTGGCGGAATTTGTCTCGTATTTATTCGTGGAGCCAATGGGGCTTATCGTTGATATGATTTGTCTCCAGATCAGCCAAAGATTAATCTTTAAATGAGCGAAATTTAGAAATTGGATGAGTTTCATCGAGAACAACGTAATGGATCTCATTTTACGAAACCAAAAGGAAGATTTGTAGTTGAAAAATGAAAAAATTCACGATTTTCATTCGTTAGTTCTATTTTAAGCCATTATTCATACTTTGGAAATATTGTGCAACTTGGCGTAAATGTATATACGAACGACTATGTAGTATGTATGTACCTCTACCTAGTACCTACTGCCTGTACCTACCTACAGTACATATATCCATGCTCGAATAATTTTCACACATCGTGAAGAATTATTTTTGGAGATAGGAAGTTGAAAGATTGAAGAAGGTATTTATATTTAATAGCGGAGGTCATTTGTATAAAGGTTGCATCAGTGTTACACATGAGTTGCAATTTGGTTGAACTAACTGTATCACGCACTATTGCGAAATTATTCAGTTCACAATTTTCGTTCCAGTTACAAACTGCGCAGCTACTTGAAAAATTTGGCGAAATTTTCAGTTTAATGAGTGACTCATTGGCATATACGTATAAGCTAAATGAATCGCTGGTAGATGAAGTGAATGTTGTATTGTAACGAGTGTGTGATTTGGTTACATAATCGACGATTAAGTATAATTAAATTATATATAAAATTGTCATTTTTTTGTTAACGCAGTGTGGAAGTATCCATCGAAGTCATGTACCTAGTTCAATTTGAGAATAGTACCAGGCTCGAATGAGGTCGAAGTATCAAGTTGTCCGGGTGTTTTGAAACGACATTCAAGATTTGCCTATAAGAACATGTGAAATACCTACTCGTATTCGATGAAAATTCAGTTCGGCTTATTAAAGAAAAGCTTAGCTTACCCTTTCGTATATCCAGAATTAGCACTAGTTGCCACCACAGTTAGAACTGATGGTAAATCATTTATGTTGATGTTTAAATCTACCATGTGGCTTTCTGTCCCCAAATTCAGAATAATGATATATTTAGATTGTTTGGAAGTCCTGCAAGTGGGAGATTCATGTTCAATGGCAAATGTTGGAAGGTATGGGAATGAGTGAGTAATATATGTGGGTAGGCTACCTAGTGAAAGCTAAAACCCATTTTGATATGGTGTAGAACCTGAGAACACCAGACTTGAAAGTCTTTGTTTTTCTTATGGAAGTTAAATCCTTGAAGTAGTTCAAGCTGCTGTTTTGATGTTTCTCTTGAGCTTCGACATTTAAACGCCAGTAGCTTGGGTGTACTGGTAGCCATGGCTTGTCTCCGGATGAGAAGCCTAAAAATTGGTGATTAAATTTCTTGGGAGATCACGCGCCGCAGATCATTGAAGGGAAATTACCCGCGTTTAAGGTGTCGCTCCACTGCATCGGTAGTCTATGACAGTCTCTGTCGATGAAAGGATTTTTAAAGACATTTACTGTTATATCCATCTCTTCTGGGGCTAATTCTTCGCCATAATATATACACGATGCTCCCGGTAACATGGTAACTAGCGCTAGTAAAACGGAGTTGTACTCCTTATTAAAGCGATTGAATATTCTGCCTTGGTCATGATTTCCGAGCTAAATACGAGTATGAAAAATGTTGATAGAATCGTTGATGAAGTTGAATTTTGTACAGAATGGGCGAATTCACTTACTGCCCAATTGGAAGCAGCCCCTCGAGGTAATTTCTTTAACCAGGTATTCAAGTAATCTAGCAATCGATGAGCATCCAAATATTCGAATAACACGGTTAAAATGAAATTGAAAGGGAAATGAGTGACTGGAAAATTCTTCGTTCCGTAATATTTCATTACTATGTCAACACGAGCATACGATTCACCAATCATCACACTGAAGCAAAAAGGATCCTGAATAAAATCACTTTCTCAGGATGATGAAAAAGTCAGCTGCTGGAAGTACCTCTCGTATCTCTTATTATTTTCAATGTCATATTGGCGGAGGAATAAGTTGATTTCGTTCAAGAATCTATACTACGTATCTGGATGGCTAAACCTGCGTGCACGTTGTTCCTCGGTTCCCGGTTCAATTGGTGCCAACGGATCCGCAATGAGTTCATCTCGAAGTAGCGGATCTTCTAAGAAGAATGCTGGAGCATCTACTCGGAAACCAGTTACACCCTTGTCTAGCCAAAATTTGATTATTGCCTGTAAAATTACCAGCGAGGAAGGTGAAGGGATGGTAGATGGAGGTTTCCGCTATAAATCTACGAACACCTTTATCTCATCTTTGACTAATTCGTTTCGTAAATTTAAATCTGGTTGTTTTTCTCCGAATTGGCGCAGATAGAATTGGTTCCTTTTTTGGTTCCATGTCCAAGCACTGTCTTTGATTGATGGTGGAAACATGCTGCGCTAAAAGTTGCGTAAGCGTAAAACCAAGATAGAAATGGAAATACGAACGACGATGTAACGGCTTCAAAGATCTTACCCAATTATTCGGTGGGATAGGGTTATTGTCCCAATCACGATCCTTGGCGTCGGCCCAAACATAGTAGTCGTCATATGGCTCAATTTTATCTACAGATTTTTGGAACCATTCGTGTTCATCGCTGCTGTGATTGATAACCAAGTCCATGAGGAAGTATAATCCTGAAACAAAGAGAATCACGCGGATGAGAAGCATCTGCATCTATTCAAGTTTTTTTTGCATGAATCACGATTACTCTTGCTATTCGATTAATTACCTCGATCTTTCATTTGCCTCGTAAGTTCTTCGAAGTCCTCCATAGATCCGTATGCTGGATCAATGGCTGTGAAGTTTGTGATGTCGTAACCTCCATCGGCCATCGGAGAAGGGTAAAATGGGGCCAGATATATGGTATCCACTCCTATATCAACGAAATAGTCGAGCTTCGATATTAAACCTCTTAAATCTCCTATTCCATCTCCATCGCTGTCCTTGAACGATCTGAGGTACACTTCGTATATGGTGGCGTGTTTCCACCATGTTTTTTCGATGGCCCAAGAACCACATGTCACCATCAATATGACCAGAACTCTTGAGAAATCCATTTGTTACGGTGTTCTCGACTCGACTCGTACCTATTTGAGAACTTTGTGACGAATGCGTTGAATTATATTTGAAAAAAATGAACGATCTGGCACTTGAATATCGAACGGGGTTATCGATCCCGAAGCTGGAGAGCCCGTTGACGTCAACAAAGACCCGCGTAGAATTGAGTTCGACCGTGAAAATTTCGATTAATTTTATAAAGTTGCAAGCATTTAACGTGCACGTATACTAAGTACGATAATGTCTGGTATTAAAATTCGTCGTGATTTCGCATCGAGACGCCCCCGCCCGAAACCTCGATTTGAGTAATTACTCGAGCTCGAAAACTTTTCACGTGAATAATTGATTCGTTGGTAATTTGCTTGAATCATTAAAAATTCACCTTGACCTCGGTACTTGACTGGCGACGCGAAGCTACTCGGAACATTCAGTAACCATCCAAGTGTCTCGTCAAACAAATATGATATCGAAAATATTCGATTGTTTTATCGACCTGTTTTTAGTGACAATGGGGGTTCCAGAGAACCCCTCGTTGAAGAGATACGCCACACCTGTTTTTTTCGTTTATTTTGGTTTAATAGTCACGGATACGTTTGGTATGATCGTCGGAGTCTGTACAAGCGACGATTTGATCGAAAAAGCCATCCAGTTTGGTCAATTGACCACGCAGTTGAATTGTATTTCGATGATGACCTACTACAAGATGTCAACGCCGTTGGTCCTTCGACTTATCTACAAGTTGCGAGAAAACAGCACCAAATGGGTGGATGTTGAACCCATAATGGAGCAGTTCATGAGACAAGTTATAATGAAGGTGTTCGTTGGTTATTATATCGCCGTCATCGTTACAATTGTTCCAGTGCAGGTCGGCCAATTCAGCGTGATCGAAGTGAGCGAGAAGTACTCGTACGTGACGCCATTTTGGTTCAGTTGCGGTTCCCGAAACGAATCTGCGTTTCGATATTTATGTTGGAAAGTGGAATCGCGATTCGAGTTATTTTGGTCCAATTTACTCCAAGCGTTTACATACTACTGCACTCTTCACGCGCTTATAATGTTGTTGTTGTTTTATACGATTATCACGAATAATGTTAGAATTCACGGTGAAATTTTAACCAACAAGTGTAGGCAGTTGGCCGATGAAACGCGTTTGTTTGTGGGATTGATTGACCGAAGTTACGGGCCGAAGGCGACAAAAACGAGGGAAGAGTTTGATAATGACGTTATTTTACTCAAATTTCTAGCTATATTGAAACATCAACAGTTTATCAGAGGGTATGTAGTGTACTACTCGTATGCATAAATGTACATAGATGTAGGTACCACTAAAGTGAAGTGTAATTCGAACATTCAAAATGGCCGCCGCGCCATAACTAAAAACCACATTTTCCGCCTAGATTCGCCATCGAAGTTTCCCAGTTGGTACATTGGATGGTGATGATCAACGTTACTGGTATCTTTTGCGCGTTATCTATGACTGCGTTCTTTACCATCGTTGAGGTAATGAAGTTGATTAATCCTTAATCCCTATTCCCTGTTAATGCCAGATGCGTTTATGCGCAGAAAACCAATGATTCGTTGTTGGCTTCAAAAATGGCGACTATGTCGATAGTGATGATTGTGACTTTGTTTATTTATTGTTACAATGCTCAAATGATCTCTGACTTGGTAAGTATGAAGTGAATGAGGTCAGGATACCATGTTACGGATGACGTCACCTAGTTCATGTGTCTTTTAGGGCAGTACCATCATGGATAATATGTTGGATATTCCGTGGTACCTGCAGAGTTTGAAGTTCAAGAAGACATATGCCATTGCGTTGTGCCTTAATCAAAATCTAGTCAACATTAAAGCATGTGGAATGTTTTACGTCAACTTGAGATTTTTTCAAACGTTCGTGAGAGCTATTTATTCTGTGTTGAACGTTATGTTCTTAGAATTCAAGTAGTGCCAAGATGTCGTGGTGGACTATTCATGTTTTTGTAGGAGAAATGTAGTTGATAATGAGAATGACTATGAAATAAATTATAATTTGCAGTTTTGAACCCTATTTCTTTCATTTGAAGCGCGACAGGTACTTATTTAAAATGGGACCGGGTCAGGGACTCGGGTTGAGGACGTCATTGAAGCAACAACGCACAAAAGGAACTCTGGTTTAATGGATTGTTAAAAAAGGAAAGGGTCAGAGACTAAGGCCGAAGGCATTGTTGAAACAGGATCGCACCAGGGACTAGGACTGAGGACTTATGGGACAGGAACTAGGTTACAGACGTTACTGAAGTGGGACGGAGCCAGGTACCAGGATTGGGGATGTGCAGTGCCAGGAATCAAGGTTGATGACTTGGGTGAAGTGGGAATGGGCCAGGGACCGAAAGGTGAGGACTTTGTTGAAGTGGTACCGAGTCAGGGACTTTGTTTGATGACTTTGTTAAGGGAGGCCAGGTCAAGGACTCGTTTTGAGGATTTTTTTTGAACGGTTTGATGAAATTTTGGGTTTAGGATGGAATCTGGTTTGCAGGTCTGTCTTACACAATGCTAGCAAATTTGCAAAAAGTTTGAAAAATTGATGTTTGAACGTATGTATTTCAATGGGATGTCTTTGTTCCTTCGAATTTGAAAGCCGGTAAACTTTTATACACCTTCTTTTGAAAAAAGAATTTTTTTTTTCATTTTTCGTTGCCATAATAAATTTATCCGTAGTATGTTGGGTGAAATGTGAACAGAAAAAAACTATAAAGAGTATGACCAGACAAAATAAATATATATTATACGTGCATACATATGAGCCACACGTCGTATAAACGACATTCTTAATTATCAATTGACACTTGGAGTAGGTATTGGTGTTCATTCGGTCGGTAGTCTATAAAAAATAGGTTTGTAACGCTAGATTACTACTGGTTCATTATTCGCTTCTTCGAACTTCCTGTTCAAACCTTTGAACCTTGATTCGATTCATTGTCGCGTTCTTATTACATTTCTATTAAATACGTAAATTTGACAACGTCTTATAACAGAGAATAATTTAGCACGTTCGAATTTGTTGAAAAAAACTCGGGTACTTTTTTTTTTCTTTTTTTTTAAAGTGATTTCGTGATACCGCATTAATACAATTATCATTATTTTAATTTTTAAATATTACGAAATTAATTCGATGAAACCAAAATTAACGGTTTGCTTGTTTTCTCGAAACTTTCGTAATATTAGCGATTACCGTGTTATCGGTAATTACCATGAATTTTAAGCTATGGTTGATTCGAATGATTTGAATAATAAATTAGGTAGCGTAATTTTTTGCCAATTCGTGAAAAGTTCCATTTGATAAGTCGATTTGTTATTTCATACATTTATGATGGGTCCGAATGAAGCTCGTGTCTCATTTTGGATTTTTTCCGCCTACCAGCCTTGATTTCTCCGTGAAGTCTCTTCTAATCGGCCAATTTACCTACATACATACATATAGAAGAATAGTACATAACGTGTCACAGGGAATTCGGTACCTAATAAGTACGAGTAAAAGGACTTTGTTATACATAGTTACATACCTGTGTTTACAAAATAAAGGAACCATTGGCGTGCAAAGTCCTGATAACAAGGTCTTCTGTAAGCTTTCTCCAGAGCTCTGTTATGTGCTGCTGGATCCTGTAGTATACTCGACAAGGCAACGGGATCGCTCGATTCGGCCATGATGACAGGTGTCAATACAGTGAATCCTAGCACAGCGAAGGCGAATTTGTTATCTACGTCTTTCTTGAGATTATCGATGGTATAAGTTGGGCAGTTGAAATAGCGCAATGTATTGTTCAACGTCTCCAAATATATTTCCAATAATAAATCAAAGTATTTCTCGAATACTTGGAATTTCATGCTCGTGGTGGTGAAATGTATTATATCGAAGGCTGGACTAGCCCAGCGACATAACTGGAAATCTATGAATTTAACTCGTTGTACGGAATCGTATTTGTCATACTTGAACATGATATTATTTGACCAAATATCGCCGTGGTTTAACACCTTGAATGTGTCATCGGTGCCACGAACCTCCGAGCAGATTCTTTGCATCATGTCTGCCCTCAAGCTGGCCAATTTTTTGCGATATTTCTGAACCAAAGTTTGATCGAAGGTGCATAAAAAGCAGTCGTAAGCTTTGGCGAATACCGGATTTAAATGGCTAAAAGCGGCGTCGTCGGATAGAAAGAAGGTATTTTTGTTGAAAATGCCCGGTATCTGGGATGTGGCATGAAATTTAACGGAGTACGCGTGTAATTTTGCCAAAGTCTTGAAGACGAGTTGGCAATGTTGAAAATCCAATTTTTCTATACGATCTGATAATTTGTACCCGGAGCTTGTTAGGTCTTCCAGGATTAAGGAGTAATTTTCATCGGAGTAATAGAATTTCGGAGCGAATGCGTCGTCATCGGTTTCTCGTATCATTGGTATTATGTTGGTGTACATTAGGAATTCGCGTTGTTCTATGTTATATCTGGTGTGGTATTTGTGAAGAGGCGAAGCATGTGCTATTTTGAGGATGTATGATTTCTCCACGTGATTTTTCCCTTTTTGGTATTTTACGAGAATGCGTGATACGTCGCTGCAGAAGTTGCCACCGATGGCGTCCTTATTGCGGGTCCAGTTTATAAGAGTGAAAGAAGACGGTTCATCTGATTTTATCAACGTTGTGATGATATCGTCGGTCAAGTTTATCATCTGCCGAGCAAATTATTTTCAAAAAGCGATTTAGCTGGGTAAAGATTGAAGAATCTACGAGTATGTACGAGTAGATAATAGGTATCTAGGTAATAGGTATTAGGTGTTAGGTATACGTACGGTACGTACTTTTTGAAGATTTGTTGCGTTTGAATCGGCGACTGGTGGAATTGAGGATTGTGTAGTTTGTGTGGAAATAAACATGCAGCATGCAGCTTGTGTAGTCCTCTACTCGTTTCTGATCGTAATCGTGTTTCATCAGTTGCTGCTTATTGAATTATCCCCTAAACGATTACGTTATCGTTTTTTAATTACCTCGGTGATGATGCGAAACGGTGTTGATAATTCGTTATTACGAGTACGAATAGGCTATTTTACGAAATGTTATAAAACATTAATTATTGATATCGCATATCGCGAAAGGTAGTTTGAAGATACCAATTCAAGAGGCGTCGAGAAAAAATATTTTTTTGTGTAGTAGAACTTGGTTTCAAAGTTTTAATTAAATTTCAGTAATTTAGAAAATTCTTCTAAACAAATCAGAATTTGGAGTCCGCTGAATATTGAAGAAAAAGTCGAAACGTTTAGGCCTACCCTCATTTAAGAAATCTCGCAAAACGCAGTAAAAAACGCTTACCTAAGTATAATATTTTCTGCAAAAATGTTGAATTTATAATTAATTGTTTTGCTTATGTTACGCGAAATAACTAATTCAATTTTATTTGGAATTCAATTGCTTGTTTTTTTCAGATTAATTATTTACACTATTTTTCATGTTTTAATGTAATGATTTCCAACGTTATTGTACTTCTAAATTTTTATTATTATTTTTAAATTTTTTTAGAAAATTATTTTTTGATGCAAAAGTAATGTATTTTTTGCGAAATTATTGATTTTTATGCGAAAATTGTCGTTTGTTCAAAAACTTAGTTGGTCAACATTATTGATTTTCATAGAATTTTAGTACCTACTACCTACTACCTACCTAGGTATTTTTAAAATGATTTTTTTTTTCAATTATTTTCAAATATTTTAAAAAATAATAATTTTGCATTAAAATTTTTTTGAAATGTTTTCCCTTAAATTTTTTAATACATATAACTGTATTTTGGCTTTAAAAAATTGAAAAATTGATTTGCTATCGTTAATGTTTCGATGATTTAATAAAAAAAAACACTCGAAATTTTTTATAAAATAGACTTTCTTAACTAATAAACATTTGTGATTCAACATTTTTGCCAACTTTTTCAAATCATAAATTGCTTGCAGGCCTACCCGTAATTTTTGTTCAAACTCTCGTACTGAATGAAAATGACTCGAAATCACGATTTTGCACGACTTCACTCGAAAGTAATCCAACATTCTGGTATTTCTTTGAATATAAATTTTTTAATAACAATGAAAAAGGTAAACAAAACAAGAATAATATATAAAAATTACATCATCACAGGTGCCTCTAGTTGCTCTTTGTTCGTAGTAAATTCGCAAATTCGCAAATTCGTAAATACGGACGTGTACGGCGCGGCGCAGGATGCTCAGCAAGGAGTGGTTTTTCAATATAAAATTCTTCCCATTGGCAGTTCGCTTTTCGGTCACGATTAAACGGTTTTCTCGAGTAGAGAGAAAAAAAACAGTAGGCCTACTACCTGGCTTCTAAAAATATCGTAATTAAATAGAAGTAATTATTAAAGGTAAATGGAGTTGAAACCGGATGTGGATTATTGGTTGTGCGAAGAAGCATTATAGGATCTTGGTTGCAGTACAGCGAATTCTCGTGTGCAAGTGTTAGCGGAACTTTACGCGTGAGCAAGAACGATTTATTATGCGTTTTGGTGCCATTGCGGTATGCTACGTATAATCTGATGGCTCTTTTTTGGATGAAATCATCGGGTAACATTGTACTTAAGATGTGATCTAATTTGTAATCGATGATTTTCACTTTTGACGTGTCTTCGCCCATTCGTTTGAATATTTCTAAAAAGATGTTTTCGTTTGGCGAATTTATCTGATTCATCTGATTCATCTGATTCATCTGCAGATTTTAACGGAATAATAATGCGAAATGGAATGGTAAAATGGTGAAAACTCACTTGAATAGGTTGAACGGACGTGGTCATACGGTAGATTAATAAACATACGAGATACGAGTAGAGTTGAAAAGACATCGTCGCGTCGTAGGAACTTGGAAAAGCACGAGACGGTTGTTGGAAAAATAATCACAGGTGGTCGCGCGAATAAGATACGTAGTAGGTACGTAGTTCGTACTACGTAGACGTACGGTAGAGGTCTATCGATGATTGGCCCGATGCCCGAATACGAAATACGAATTACGAATACCTGGCAGAACGGTCTACTCGTAGCCTATACTGTATCTAATGTTATCGCCCTTTCGGTATTCACGTGCTCCGAATGTAGGTAGGTAGACTAGGTAGTAGGTACGAGTAAATACGAGTACTATTTGTAAGTAAACGCCTCGCCACGAGTCCGGCAAACGCTCGCAGGAGCAATCAAAGTGTACGATTTTCCAATTCTCCGAGGTACGGGTAGTATTTTTGCAATTTATTAGCGTTATTTTGCCACGTAAAATGATTTTACTCGTAGGTATTACGAAATGCACTGTGCAGTGATACGTTTTTAATGAATACTCGTACGAGTACGTATAATCGAGTGAAAAACAGTCTCGACTCTCGAGTATGGCGATAAGACCGGTGCGATACTCGACGTTAAATCGATTCTCTGTTTGCAGTGTTTGCAGTGTTTGCAGTGTTTGCAGTGTAGAACAGGTGATACGAGGAGTAATTGCGGTGAACGGATTTACATACGTAATACACTTACACATATGATGTATGTAAGCTCATAGTGTACTGTACAGTATTTAGATTTGACTTTACGAACAACGAGTATATTTTGAGGCATTTTTAGGTTGCTCGAGGAGATTAGCGTTGAAGAGTCTTCGAGGTGATCGTTCGTGATAACGTGATAAGGAAAATGTACCGGGCTACCGGCGTGTTCGAGTTTTACATTATTTTTCCTTACGCAAAATCGTCCGCTAAAACGTACGTACTACGTACGTAAACGTATACGACTATACGTAGAAGTACACGCGTATCTTCGTCTTCCGACTGGTGGTCTGGTCTGGTCTGGTGATTAGCTGGTTACTGGTGACGTGTTGCATTGATGTGTGATAAATTGCATATCTCTTCCTGGAATTGAGTGATTTACGGCGAATAGGTTAGGCAATTTGTGTGAAAGTAATGTATTTTGTTTTCATTTGATGGCGGTTCGGACGAAGAAAGAGAGGTCCAAATGGAATTTTCATCATGATGAAAATCGTAGAGAATTTTATTTTAAATAAATTCTATTCGAAGAATTTTTTTGTAAAATCATTTTTATGATTTTGAAATGTGCGTATAGCCCGTGAGAATGCGATTGCCGTCGCGTACATGTGGGCGTACGTTCTTCAATTTGATGTTTTTGCATTTTTACGATATAAATTTGAAAATTTTAATATTATTTGGTGTAAACATTGAGCGTAATTTTTTGCACTACTTTTAAAACGTGTTGGTATTAACAATTTTCAACGAGAAAAAATTGAAAAATAGCTATGAATTAGCCTATTAATTAAGACTCAACTTCTTAGGAAGAAGTTTTTTTTGAAGAAATGAAAGTCGATTTTGGAATTTACAAAATGTAAAAAAAATTGAAAAATTGTCAACGATCGTAATCGGTATGTGCACTTAATACCCGAATTCGATGTTGGTAGCATGTCAAGTGACATGATATCGTGACAAGTCATTGTTACGTTGACGTGGCATGGTTGCGGATGGCATACGCGTATGACATCTTCTGATGAACATCGTTTTTTTACACGCATTTCAGGTAAATTAAAATTTGTACGTACGTATATCGAGCAATTTTTTCCGCAGCTCATGATAACAATAACGTGATTACTCGTACATGTAGGTAATTTGAAATTCGTTGAAAATTAAAAAATCGCATCTGAAAGTTTAGCCATGTGTTTTTATCTTCTTTTTTTCAAGAAATGAAGGATCATTTAAATTGCAGATTACGTATTACTTGAGACAACTCTTCGTCACTGCAAAGGTTCCACAGTTGGAAAAATGTGATACGTTTTGCGGCAGAGAAAAGGGCGTTGTTGTTGAAGGGGGGGGGAGGGGGGTTGAAATTTTTTATCGCCAGCTAAAAACGAAAATAATACCCATGTAATTTTTTGGAGTCGTTTAATCATAATTAATGTTTTTTTTTTTCTATCAGAAATTAACAAATCGAAAAATCCTAAATAATTTTTCAACCGTCTTTTTAATTTCTTGCGATAAATTATTGGACTAAAAATTGTTGTAATTATACAAAAAATTGAAGTTTTTTGACGTTTATTTTTTAATTTCTGCAACTGTTGATTTTTTTCAAAAATTGGTAAATTTTTTGCGTATTTTTTTATATTAAATTGTTGCATTTCTTTTGTCGGGGTTTGTTTGAATAAATTATTAAGCCAAGATGAAAGGGAATGAAAAAAGGTGGCGTGTGTTCGGAATTGGCGGACTTCAAATGGACAATTGGATTTTTGAAATTTTTTATTAATTACAAAATCGATACATGTGCGGTAATTTTCAACCGTCATGAGGTTTGTCGATGAAAATTCAAATGAATTTTTTCGGTTAACGCGTCACCGAGTCGCTAAATAGTTGATTATTAATTCAAAAACGTCAGCGACAGTATCGCTTACTCGACGACGAAATGTATTCGTACAAATCACGTATGAGATAAGATAAAAGAAAACGCGTGTTCTAAGAGTCGCAAAAAAATATGTGTGCGGAGTGCGTACCGATCGAGCTCGTTATTTTTCAATCATTGTTCAAATAATAATTAAATTATGTTTGTTGGTAAAGCGCATGGATTTTTCGCTCGCGTTCGCATGGGCATGGTGTGTATTTTTCATTTACTCGTACTCGTATTTTGGTGATAACGGCGATGCTACTTGCTACGTACAGTAGATGTGGTTTGAATTTCGGTGTAATTTTTATCTACGTACTCTTATACTAGTAATTATTTTAGGCGAATAGAAGAAAGGTAACGCGTAGGATATTCGTATTTGTGATATTTCTCTCGCTTTTGGTGGTTTTTTATAAGGTTTTCGTTTTGTATATCGATACGAGTGAGTATTTTCGGTGTAATTTTTGTATTTCGAGGGTGATTTGCGCACGTGGTCGGACAGGGGAATCGAAAATTTCAGCATGGAATGGAACATTCGTTGCTACTGCTACTGCTACGCAGATACGTAAAGAAGGAATACGAGTACATTACGTACTCGTACTCGTATGTATACATTAGGGTGAGCCGAAAAAAATCGAGGGTCTTCGATTTGGCTGAAATTTTAGTATGTGGTAGGGTTTGAGTTGACGCCGTCCCATATGAATTTTTTGCCCCCCAGGTCACCCCCAAGCGGAGCTGCGACCCCTCAAAGTAGGATACTTCTCGTAAGAATCGCCGTTTTTCGCGTTTAAAACTCAAAAAAGGGTGTCCAATGGAGGGGGGCTAGGGTATAAAAGGGGGTTTTCGAGATGCTGAATCCGACCGCGACCGTGGTATTGGTTTTTCGATTGGATGAGATTTCTACCAGCGACTTTCTAAGTGAAAGTTCACAGATTGGTGTTTTTATAGGAAAAAATTGCAAAATTTCGTTTTATCTCCCGCAATTGGGTGGTTAAAAGTGTCAAATTTAATGAATCGACTACTGGTACCCGTTGAAATTCGACCGAAATTGAAAATTTGCATCAGTGTTACCAATTACACCAGAATTTGGCTTTTTAGAGCTGCATAAAAATCCATTTTGTTATGCAAATAAGAAATAACCATATGAGGAAAAAAAATTTTTCGCGGTGTTCGGGCGATTCTTCTTATAGAAAATTTAACGAGAAATTTAATGCTTTAAACCGCAGGTTCGTAACTTAAAAACTCGTCGAGTTATAAAAGCTTAAATGTTAGGCATTACGTGATAGCGAGCGACTGGGCATCGCGCTACCTGGCAACCTTCTTTTGTAAGATTATAATGCTTAGCTTTTAAGCGTTTGTAACTCGACGAGTTTTCAAGTAACAAATCTGCGGTTTAAAGCATTAAATTTCTCGTTAAATTTTCAATAAGTATCGCCCAAACACGGTGAAAATTTTTTTTTCCTTATACGGTTATTCCTTATTTGCATAACGAAATGGATTTTTATGTAGCCCTGAAAGGCCAAATTCGGGTAAAGTTGGTAACGCTGATGCAAATTTTCAATTTCGGTCGAATTTCAATGGGCACCAGTCGTCGATTCATCAAATTTGACACTTTTAACCACCCAATTTCGGGAGATAAAACGAAATTTTGCCAATTTTTTCCTATAAAAACACCACTTTGTGAACTTTCACTTAGAAAGTCGCTGGTAAAAATCTCTTCCAATCGAAAAACCAATACCACGGTCGCGGTCGGATTCAGCATCTCGAAAACCCCCTTTTATACCCTAGCCCCCCTCCATTGGATACCCTTTTTTGAGTTTTAAACGCGAAAAACGGCGATTTTTACAAAAAGTATCCTACTTTGAGGGGTCGCAGCTCCGCTTGGGGGTGACCTGGGGGGCTAAAAATTCATATGGGACGGCTTCAACTCAAACCCTATCACATGCGAGTACTAAAATTTCAGCCAAATCGAAAACCCTGGATTTTTATCGGCCCACCCCAAATGTATACATACTGTAGCCTAAGCCTACGTAGCTAATTACGAGTAGCTCTAGCTGTAGCTACTCGTATGTACTGTATGAAAAAATTAACGAATTTCCTGATTGATAAAAAAACGATATTGATATTGTAGCGAGTTATTCGATTGAAAACGAAACGAGTTAATTATTACTTGTAGCGTAGCGGTAGTACGAGACTACGAGTGTGGAGTACTAAGGTTGCAGCGTCTCGCGAGCTTTAATTACCATCGAAATTCAACTCCGTCCGAAGGTCGTCGTGTTTCGTGTTTCGTGTTTTGTCTGTTCGATTGTTAAAAATTTAGGTGTGATTTTACGAAACGTGAATTCGCTACTTTTGGAATCACTGTCAGAAAAATGCAAGTTTATGCAGCGGATGTTTCGAGTATTACTGTATTTCATGACGAATCATTTCTTTCCTCCGTTCGGCCAAGTCCGTCTGTTCTATTGATCAGATTATACCGAATGCTGATTTTACAGGAGATATCGAAATACAAGGATGGGGCAGAAATTCCAACCGAAACGCGTCTCTTTACATTTATCCGAACAAAGATACGTCATTTTCGCATGTAGATCGAAAAATATGCTGCAAGGTGAAACCGCTAGTGGTGGTTGTAGTCTGCTCCAATACTCAAAACTCGCAATTAAGAGAAGCCATTAGGCAAACGTGGGCCAGAGATGCGCTGGTGTATAATATGCTGGTGTTTTTTTTGGTTGGAATTAGTCACAGTGAGGCTGTCAATGTGAGTATTATCGATGGTGTTTCTCGAAATGACGAAATAATCTCCAAAAATTCAACAAATAGATAAGTACCTACTACCTACTATAAAAAATTATTTAAACTAAAAATATTCCCTATTAAATTTCGAGCAATTTTTCTTTCAATAATTTTCCCAAAAAATTCATCCTCGATTCGCACTTTCCTAAAAAATATTTTCCATTTTATTTTCAGCCGCTTTTGTTTGAATAATTCCACCAAAAATTTTATTCTTGGTTCGCAAATGGCCTCTCGATTGTATTCAGGTATTTATTTTTTTTTTCATCTCACCTTTCAAAATGAAAAACAATTCAAAATTGAGAAATTACAAAAAAAAAACTCTTCAAATATTTAAAAATTTCCTTATTCAATTGCGAGCAATTTATTTGCCCCAAAAAATTTCGATTATTTTCGCTTCTTGCCATCCTAAAATGAGATTTATTGAACGAATACAAAAAGTATATTCAAACTAAACCCGTTTCTTATTTCATTTTGAGCAAATTTTGTTTTAATAATTTGATCGTCAAGTCGACAGCAAACCCTCCCCCCCCTCCCAAGGCGCCTCCAAAAAGGGTTTTCGCTCGTTGTACGAAGCCTAAAATCATGCGCACTTGACAAGAGCTCTCCTAAGGATTTGCTTTTGTACGATGACTTTCGGCTGCATTGCAAATTCCAAATTTATGGGGTCATTTTCATAGGGTATAGTTCTTTGTTCGGGGTAACTTCTTATCTGAACTGGTTTGACTTAATGACGCCTTGATGTTTGTATTTCTCGTACTTGGTGTGGTACGACGTCATCATTTTACTAAATACGAGTACGTAAACGTATTGCATATCGAAAATACTGTAATTACTTATATCGCAGATGAATACGTTGAAAGAAAGCATAATTCATAAAGATATCATCGTCGAAGAAGTAATCGAAAATTATAATAATTTAACCCTGAAATCTATATTCATGTTGAAATGGGTGAATATGAACTGCGCCGAAGCACGTTTCTTGCTGAAAGTTGACGACGACGTGTACCTCAACGTGACTAATTTACACAATTATGCTTCGAACGTCGCAGATGACAAAATGGCGAATTTTCTAGTCGGCTATATTCAAGAGTATCCTTATCCTTATCGATATCATTATTCTAAGTGGTAAGTTCCGTGTACGGAATTAATTACACGTCTTTATGGTTCGGGTACCTAATACGATCGTGTCGAAATATCGATGTCGCAGGTATATACCAAGGTATTTATTTGCGAAAGATGAATATCCACCTTATGTCCAAGGAGGGGCTTACCTCATGTCGTTCCAAGTTGCTCGGAAGTTGTATTATGAGAGCTTTGAAAATGAGCTGATTCATATCGAAGATGCTTTTATTACTGGTACGATGGCTGGAGTGGAGTCAAGAACGGACTCTGGGCTCCGGCGTGTAAGAAGATTTGCGGATTTTAGAAATTTTAATTACGAGTGTTTGTTCTACAAAATAGTCGATCGTCAAATTGGTCACGACGTCGTGAGTATTTTCGTTCAAAAGTTTGCAAATTTGTTAAGTGCGATAATTTTGAATTTGGCGAAGATACATACAAAAATCACCTTTTTGACATTTTCATGTCTCGGCTGTGGTACGTGAACTCGAAAATCGTCAAGGAAAAGCGTTGTTGTCTGTCATGTTAACGTTTCTCAATCATGAGTGACAATTCTTATAAGTCCGTAACAGGTCACAAATGACACGTCATTGTTATGATGACGTATCATGATCACGAATGATATACAGTAGTACGATTACGAGTATGCGTAGTACGTCTACGTAGTACGTACCACCTACCATCGCGGTATGTCATGACGACATGCTGCGATGTGCGATGACTAGTCATTGCCATGGTTACGATTGACATGTAATGTGTAGTCAAGTGTTATGAAGAACGTCGTCGGCAACATGCCGGACGACATGTCATGATGACACGTACAGTACATAATTGTCTAGGTGATATCTCACGATCATGTTTATAGTGACTTGTGTAATGATGACATGTGATGAGGATGACACGTCAGGTGAGCGTTTCGCATTCAACGAAAAATGAATTTTTTTCACGTCGTAATAACATGTCGATTGTCGATGTCGTAAATGGCAAGGTATTATAACGTGGCATATAGACGGCATGTTGCTGCTACGATGACGTGTCATTGTAATGAATTAGCCTACATATATCAATTCATAGTACATATATGTGATCAATTGATCATATTTTGGTGACGTGTCGTACTGTCGTGATGACAGGTTCACGTTCAGTAACATAAACGACAACGGCAAGTCGTTGTCGTGTGAAAATTATAACTTTTCAAATACAGTATCTGTAATTCTGTATCTTCGTTCGTTTTGCATTTAGCCTACGACAAATTCGAAAATAACTCACTTCATAAACCGTGACAAATGCTAAAAAAAAATTACTCTTCAATTAAATCGACATAATTAACTCCACCGTTAAATTTCGAGTCAGCAAACCTACTTACACCTGCGCTGCACTTACAGTATGTACAGTACATATAATTATGTATTTTGTTTCCGCTAAGCCTGGTCGCACTGTTGATAAATATGAATTTAAACAACCGCAGGAATTTGCGCCGAGAAATTGGGCATCGTTCCGAAGGACGAGACTTTGTTTCATTTCGCTCCTAAATCTCTCCTACTGCAATGTGATTCAATTCAGATCGATTTAATCGTCGTGGCGCATTACGTCGACGTTTATCGTATGTATAAGATACATCGTGTATTGCCAACATGTTGAATTATGACGTAATATTTTTTGCGCGCACTTCGCAAAAGTCATCTTAGTTTTATGTGTATGTGTATGTAATTATGTACATGTAGCCTATGTAGGTAATTAGGTATGTACAGACCGTCCGGTTGATCTTAGTACCACTCAGCGTCAGCGCCAGCGCAAAAATCCCATCAACGTAGCTGACTGACGCGTAAAAAGTGGCCACACTCTTACACAGACACAAATTACTAACAACGCAACGTAAATAGGGACGTCAGTGCGTGCAAATTACAGCACAAAAAAAACGTACGAAAACAGTTGGTAAATCATCGATTATTAATGAGTGGTGATGGGATTTTTGCGCTGACGCTGACGCTGAGGGGTACTAACATCAATCGGTACGTAGACGTACGTATTACGTAATACGTATGTGCTATGTAGTTCTCGCTATGTGTTTTGTTTTTAAATTTTAATCGATCATGTGATGTTAATTTTTATTAGTTTTTTTTTTTTAATAATTATACGTTTCATTTGTACAACTCGTTTACTTGGATCTTGGACGGTTTCGAGATTCGTTCGATGAACTCGTTCGCGTTGTATTAAGATTTTTGTTTGTTTGTTCCCCCCCCCCCCCATTAATTTACGAATATTATGAAATTTATAAAACAAAATAAGCGCGTAGCCTAAATTGCAATAACGCCAAAAAAATCGACATGTTCGGTAATCGAGAAGCCAGCAGCGCGCCGTAGAAATTCCGAAACACCTGAAAATAAATTAAAAGTACGAACTACGAAGGCTGGAACAAATACTCGTACATAGCTACATACTACATACATATACTACAGTACATAAGTTACACTATGTATGTGTACGTGTAATTGTGTAATGTGTACTGTATATACGAATTCTTATCTTCACGTAGCTCGTAAAAGTAAAAACCAGTTTGTTATCGCCGTCGTTAGCGCGTCTTATCTGTGGGGAGTTGGGGACGGAAAACGTCTTGTAGTCAAAATAAGTACACATTTACGTTGCACTCGAACCTTGGTTATTTCCAGCCATATCTCGAATTCGAATTAATAAACTGGAGTATTTGCGGATTTTCACAAAGTTACGCGATTTCCTGAGTCGGTATTTTTTCTTGGACTACACAGTACACGTGTACGTAGCCTACACAAATACACATGTCACATGCACTACGCAAAGTCACGTCTCTGTTATTAAACGCAACGTTTTTCGAACCGCGAATAAAAACACGTTTTAACGAAACAATTTTATAACTTCATAGGAAAATGAAAAATAGAAAAAATAAAAAAATGACTAAATTATTTACACATACAGTACATGATTATTCGAATTACTCTGGTTGGTTTGGTTGGATGATTTGTGCGAAGTGGTACTCGTATTACGTGGAATCTGGAATGTTGGATGGAAAGACGGAGAGGAGTGTTTGCTTCTCCAAGAAATGGACTGTTACATTTATACTACATACTACATACTACATACTACATAGGTAGCCTACTACTGTATTATGTATTCAAGATACGAGATCACAAAGTAAATACGAGGAAAACTAAAGCGAAAAGGTACGAGTATCAATGTTGTAGAGCTCAACTTCTCTTACTCGTTTCCGTTGGCTGGGGCTGGGGCTGAGTCTGGAGACGGGGCCGGAGCTGGAGCTGGAGCTGGAAATGAGGAAAGACGTCACGCATTACCCATATCCTTCTGCTCGTTCCAAATGGTTATTAATTCGCTCGGAGAGTAGCTATGGGAACTCAATACGTATTTGAAATTATTCTTATCGTAAGGTTGAAAAAAGAATGAATCGCAGTTTAATATCTGTACGTTTAACTTCTTGGCTAAAATTCCGACGTAGACGTCGTCGAAGCGGAAATGCTTCGTGAAATGACTAGCTAAATACATTTTCTTTAGGAGGTGGTTAGATACGACGTACGAGCTGCCGGATACGTAAGGGGGCCATTTATCGTACGGGTATTCCTGCAGAGAGACGTACCATTTGCTGGATTTGAACCTGTGCGGAGGTGCTGGCAACACGAAGCCAGATATCAGATTGGACTTGGACCAATCGTGGCTTACCTGCGAGCTACTAGGATTGCGCAAATAGTCCGGGTACTGGTACGGATTGCGAATAAAGTTGAGGATATTTTTCATCGATATGTATACGTCGTCGTCGGCGAAGAGGTAAAATTTCGCGTCGCAGTAGAGATACGCCCATTTGAACGCCATCATCAGCTTGATGGTGGTGTTTTGGTACGTGTCGTCGAAATCGGCTAGCACGATGTCGTTGTATTGGTCTTGTTCGTCTCTGATGGCCTCCAAAGCGACTCTGCTCCCGGTGACGCCGAGCACGAAGACGCGTCTTATGTTTCGGAAGCGTCGCTCGTCTCCCCAGGTCTGCCTGATGGCCGATCTTTTATGCGAATTGGCAACGGCTGATTTTATAATTAGGACTAGGGCGACGGATTGACGTGGGATGCATTTGGTGTCTTGGCGGAACACGTAGGTGTAGTTGTAGGAATTTATGACGTCGCATCGAGGTAGGAATTTTTGGACGGCGAGCGCATCGACGCATTCGGTGATGTTACGTTTCAGCGGGTAATTAAAATCGGTATCGTAATTCAATTCGAATAGACGCGTTATCGTACCGTAATGGTATTGCGTGAGCGAGCCGAAATAATACAAAGACGCGAGTAAGGTAACCGCGATTATTTTCCACTGCCAATAATAAGTTTTACATACTTTGCGTTTCAACGTCGTCAGAAAGTTCGTGGTTAAATGATCGTTCGTATGAAGCATCTTTGATACTGATACGGGGGTTTCGCCAGATGTTCACCATACGAGTGCCGGTCGTTCGGGTTCGTGATCGAGATCGAGATCGAGATCGACGTAATATCGCGTAATTCGAAGCTCCGATCGATTTTTCCACCGCACGTACAGTACGTAGCTATGTGTACGTGCATATTGTTCAACCTTCGGCGCGAAAATACACGACGACGCACGGCACCGCGACTGACGTCCTCAAATAACCGAATCCAACTTATCTGTCACGTGATGCTCGATTTGTGCACGAACGAGTTCGCACATTAGCACGTAACGCCACCTGGCCTGGCCTGGCGTGGCGTGGCGTGGCGTGGCGTTGCGTCGCTCGCGTTACTGGCTCTGGCACGCCGATGGATCCGAGCCGAGTCCAGCCTTGAACCAGTTCCTGTTCCGAGGCGGCCAAATTACACGCGAAATTGTGGCCGCTGTCCGAGGTTATCCAGCAGTGAGTTGCGAGTTGCGAGTTCTGCCGTCCCAAGTCTTTGGCGAATTTTCTACTAAACTGTATTACTCGAACGAGTATCGAAAATCGTACCCTCCTCCGTTCTCTCAATTATACCGGTACCTCAAAAAATACTGACTACGCGTTCTTTTACGTACGTTCACCGAAATACGAATTACGAACCTCGATAGTTTGCGTCATAGCGCCGACGTTATCGCTACGAAGAACCAGTGGGGACGCGTTCTTCGGATTTTTCTCTCGTGATGGTCGGAAAAATCGAACATTTTTATTATCAAGTGTTAGAGTCTGCCATTTCCGGTCATAATGCTAAAATTCATTAAAACGTGAGTTTTTTTTTAAATTGTTTTTTTTTTTACGAAAAAATTTGGAAATTTTTCCCTTTGAAATTCTCTCAATGAACATGGTAAATTTTTTACAAATTTATTGCAACGGCAAAATCACAAAATGAAAAATACATCAACTAATTTTTAAAATGAGCTTAGTCAAACTGTGGCGTAGTAAAATTCATCGATAATGTGAAAATACCTCCAAAAAGTGTCAAAAAAAGATTAAAAGTTGAAAACTTTCATTAAAGAAAGAAGGGGGGGGGGTTATAAATTCTCTTAGCTAATTGTAGGTAAAAAATTTGTCAAAAATCATAAAAATTGGACGTCTGCAATTTTATTGTTGAACTACTTTTTTAAAGTGAATACCATTTTTAAAAGAAAAATTCCTCGAAACCTTTACAGCAAACAATTTTTCTAAAATTTACAAAAATTATACATTTCTGAGATAATATGTGAAACAATTCTGTTGTTTTACTTTTTTTAAAAAATTAAATATTGTTTTTGAAAAAAATTTCAATCCTCTTCCTTCTTTCCTTCCTTCCTTCCTTCTCCTCCCCCCCCCCGGTCCACTGCTTTGTAAGTTGAAAATTTGCCGAAAATTATAAAAATTGTAAATTTTTGTGACAAAACGTAGACAACCCTATTGAAAATAAAATATGGTTTTTGAAAATAATTCAACCCCTCTCCCCCATCTTCTAAATAAATTACGAGCAGGAAGTTTGCTAAAAATAATAAAAATTGTACATTTTTGATAAAATTTGAACCAATTCTGTCATTTTACTTTTCTTAAATAAAATTGGTGCTTTCGAAAAAAATGAATCCCCTCTCCACCTTTTCTAATAATTTGGAAATTACTCAAGAACTTTGAATTTTTTACCTTTTAATTGTAAATTTTGTCATTGTCCTTGAACAAATTTTCTTCAAAATGACGTCGCACGCACTCTAGCGGTTATTTTGAAAATTACAAATCATTTTGGGATGACAGAAGTAGTAAAAAAATGTTGAAAAAATTTAGAAATCAGTTCGATGTTGTGTAAACTGCCAATGTTTGTTCCTGTCAACGCGTCGCGTGTACTCGTTCTTTTAGATAAAAATTGAGAATTTCTAACAGGCTCGATGCAAATATGAAAATTTTCTCTCCTCGAAATAATTACGAAAGAGTCAGTGATGGTTGCGTGACGTCACATACTCGTACCTCGCGTTGTATTGTCCTTACGCTGAGGTGTTTCTCTTCTTGATATATTCACCGATGAGAATCCCCCCCCCCTTTTACTCGTATTTGAGCGCAGCGTTGCAATTAATACCAGATGTGCAATTAATGTTTCGTGTCGAATGAAAAATCGGGAGGCATCGGCAAATGAAACTGGGATGGGATGCCCTTCCTGCATCTTCCTATTTTTTTAGTTCGAGTTAGCCTATGAGCGTTTGGAATAGTTTCAAAATTGCAGCTCCACTCTGTGACTGCGACGCATAGAACAAACAACGATTTGAAAACGTGTTAAGTCTATCGCCTCGAATTCGTTTAGTTTGAATTTTACCGATGTCAAATACGAGTATCGGGATTTCGTTTACGCGGCGACGATTTCGAATACGCAGAAATGAACTTCAGCATAATATGATTTTTTTTTTAATGACGATGCTTATTCTTTCAACTTTTCGAGTGAGATAAGATAAGAAATTCATCGTGGTTGAATCACTAAAAGATATGTCTCCGCGGATTGACGTCGCCCGTTTCTGCTTTAAATACGTACATATGTATTTCTCGATGTTTGTCTAATTAAGTAAACAATGTACATGGTAATCAACACGTATTGTTTTCTTTCTGGTGTTTGTACGGTGTGTTTTTGAGTTATTTGGTTGTACTCGTATATTTTACTCGTTTGTTATTTTTTGTCATTTTTTAGGCGTTTAGAAGGAAAGCTGCGCGTAGAATACTCGTAGTTGTGATAGTTTTATTTTTAGTGGTTTTATTGAAGGTGCTTAACGTGTATTTTACGAGTAAGTTGTTGAATTACGCTCTACGCTCGGCTACGAGATGCTTGTGAAATACGTAATGCCAAACTGAGGGATGATGTTTTTGCCGATGAGGCGTTTCGTGGATCGTGGTTCATTTTATCGATTCACCTGCGAACGTTGAATTGATTTATCGTAACCGATGAATCGAGCCTATCAGCTAAGTAAATATGGGAGGGTTCGAGTTCGAACTAAAGTGCGATCTTTCAATTTCATCGTAAAATTATTTAAAATGTACTTCAACTTTCGCGATAACATTCACGCGCAAGTGTACTTTCGGTAAAAAATTAAAAAAAAATAACCTCGATCACATCGCGCACATTCACCTCATCCCTCTGTTTGCCTTTTCACTTGATTACTCTTCGGATGGAATTGAGACAAGAAATCGTTGTTTCACAGGAGACATAGAATTACTAGGATGGGGCAGAAATATGAACCGAAATGCGACCCATTATATATTCCCAAACAAAGAAACGTCCTTCTCTCACGCCGACCGAGGAATCTGTTCGTATATGAAGCCGCTTGTCGTCATCGTAGTGTGCTCAGACCCTCGAAGGTTCGAGTTAAGAAAGGCCATTCGGGAAACTTGGGCTAAAGATGTACAACGGCGCAATATATTGCTTTTTTTCATGGTCGGATCCAGTAGCGACGAGGAGGTCAATGTAAGTCGATCGGTGGTGATTTTGCTGATGGATGAAGTTCTGAATTGGTTTAGAAAACTGGAATACCTAAATTGCATCGGATGATTAACCTGTCGAGTTCACTTTTAGCGGAATTTTTGCGTAATTCTGATTGGCAACGTTGATTACTTTAATTTTTTGAAAATTACTCGTAGTATTGGGCGGCGATAGCAAACTAAATAACATTAATAAAAAATAACTCTCGACGTTGACCATAGATAGCGTTAGTATTGCGGTGTTTAGTTCAATGAGCTGCCGCAGCGTTGGTGAAGTGGGGGGGGGGATGCAGATTACCATGGTAACGCGTCTGATATGAGGGGGACTTGCGACGTTTACGGGGGAAAGACAAGTATGGAGTAGTGCTGCTATCTTTCGTCAGGTCTCTGAACCAAAAAAAAAAACTTCGTCGCAGTCGGCGATTCTTGAAGTATTTATGTTGAGGCGATTTTTGTGGAGCTTTGAGGCAAAAGTTATTGTGAATTAAATGAGGAAAATTTTTCGTTTCCATAATTTTCGCGTATCTCTTCAAATTTTGCCATAATTTCAACATAAATGAAATTTCTCATTTAGGGTTTTTTTCTGATGCTTCAGACAACTTGGGAGAAAAACTTGTGAAGTAAAAGTTGTTGGAAAAAAATGAGTAAAATTATTTGTGCGCTAAACTTTTTCATAGCTTGTTAAATTGTACGATAATTTTCACCTTTGATTTCCAACTAATTTCCTTTAATTTTCTGCTTCAACTTAACCTCGCTTTCGTTGTACTAACCTCCGATGGAGTAATTCTCAAGAACTTGAAATTGTCAATTTCTTCAATCCGCAGATGAATACTTTAAAAGAAAGCACCACTCATAAAGACATCATCGCCGAAGAATTACTAGATACTTATAACAATCTAACACTGAAATCCATATTTATGTTAAAATGGGTGAAAAAAAACTGCGCCGAAACACGTTTCGTGATGAAAGTTGACGACGATGTTTACATCAACGTTAGCAATTTGCATAAATACGTTTCGAACGTTGACAGTAACGAAATGGCGAATTTTCTAGTCGGTTATATGCAATCGGATTCGCGACCACATCGATGTCATTTCTCAAAATGGTAATTTATAGGCGACGAGTAAAACGTCAGAGGACGAGTTAAAAATGATGAATTGTCTACTGCAGGTACATACCGAGGTATTTGTACCCGAAAGACGAGTACCCGCCTTATGTGCACGGGGTGGCTTACCTTATGTCTTCGCAGGTCGCGAAGAAGCTCTATTACGAAAGCTTACAAACCGAAATGATACACTTAGAAGATGTTTTCATCACTGGTGAGCATGCTGCTTAGAAAACCATATACTTACTCGTATTTCCGCTGCACATGAAGTAACCGAAAATTTGTTCGCATTCGTTTAGGCATGTGCGCCGAAAAAGTTGGCGTTATTCCAACGGACGAACCGCTGTTCCATTTTTACCACAAACCTATTTTCATGCGGTGTAATTCTATCGACGCTGAGTTGATCGTAGTCGGGCATTATGTCGATGCATACCGTCTACATAAAATACACGATCAGCTTACCACATGTTGAGTGTGTTTGAAAAAATCCAATCCAATCTTCGGTGAAAAATCTCAATTTTTTACAACGTCCAGTATTAATACTGTACTTCTTGTAGTGCTTGATAATTATGACATTGTTTACGTTGAATTTTTTTGTAATTACGAAATGTTTCGCATTCCAAGTATTTTTCTCGATTTGATTAGGAATATTGATTTTTGAAACATTAACGAACTCGTTGAGACTCATGAAAATATTTTTCTTTAATAAAAATATTTGTAAGTTTGTTTTTATAGTTTTTTTTTTTTTTTCAGTTTAGTTGTTGATTGTGGTTTATTTTCAGAAACCACCTTAGATGTACGAGGAATGAAAGATGTTAAAATGTTTTTCATAATTTTTATAGTATTTTTCCATTTCTAAAAGATACCAAAAGGAGAATTTTGTTTTTACGAACATTTTTATGAAGGAACTCAATTTTGTTCAAAAAGTATGACTATTTTTTATTTCATTTTTTTTCACCGAGCAGTTCATTTTTGAGGCAAATTTTTATTTTTTTTACAAAATTTTTTGACTTGTTGCTTTACTTTTTGCTTAAAAAACTTGATCTTTTCAGAGAAAATAACTTTTATTTTCAACGTTATCTTATTTTTTAATTAGTGTACGACTGTTTCAAATTTAAGTTTTTTATTTTTTCTTGCAAGTGTATTCTTTTATTAATCTTTTAGCATAAATTTGATATTTTATTTAAAAAGATTTATTTTTTGTTAATTTTTTGACATAAGTTTTGATTGTTGCATTATTTTTTGTTTAAAAAACGTATTTTTTTTTTCAGTCATTATTTATAAAAAATTGTTTAAAATTGAAAAAAGAATTTCTCACGAGTTTTCGACATGAATTTTGATCATTTTCCATTTCATTTTAATTTCAGTATAGTGTATTTTTTTTCATTATCAAAAGAATTTTGCTTGTTTATTTTTTTATATAAATACTTTTCAAGTGCTTTTTTGGTAACTTCAACCAGTGGCTTGTCGTTATTAATTCAGAATAAAAATTGAAATAATTGGTCACTTTTTTGTTTTTGTTTTTGGAAAAGAAGTTGGCTTAAAAAATTTGTTGACCAATTTGTAACCAGATCAAAATTTGGTTCTTGGTTTTGCGATTTGATAATTACATTGTTTTTTTTTTAAATTAACCGAAATGTGTTGCGATGAATTATTTATGATTTCAATTCGTTAAAAATAAAACTGGTACCTCTTTTAATTTTATCACATAATAAGGAACCAATAAAAAATTATAACATTGTAAAATGTAGGTGATAATAAGTGTAAAAAAAAAAACAGCAAATAAAAAAATTATTCGAATTCACAGCTAAAAATCACCGTTAGTTTGTACTCGTAGCTAGGCACAATCACGTGTTGTTCATTTTATTCGTCAAAAATACCTGGAAAAAAAATAAGAAAACTTGAATTTAAAAAAAAAAAAAAAAAAAAAAAAAACAATTCCCAATTCCCTCTACGTAGACGTACCTCTGTTGACAAAAAACATGAACCACTTTGAGGCGATTTCTACGTAATTGTGATTACTATACGCGGTCGCCATGTTATCAGCAGATAAAGGATCCTTGAATGAGTAGCCATCCACTTGGATGGGTAATTGCGGATTACTGAGTAGAGGTAAAACCACACCGCAAACCCACATTGGATTCATGTACTTGGTACGTATGTCGTTCTTGAGATCATCCAAGGTATATAAATCGACTTGGTATTTCTCGAATAGATCGTTCATAGCATTGGAGTATATTTCTAGCAGCGAATCGAAGTGCTCTTCGACATGTTCGAATTTCATGCAACCGATGGCCAAGTAGAAAATATCCACGAGGGGGGTGTTCCATCTGGCGCCGATGAAGTTGATGAATTTCACTCGTTGTAAGGTGTTTCCTTGATATTTAAATAGTAAACTAGAGTGCAAAAGGTTACCGTGTGATAGAGCTTTGAAGCCGTCTTTAAGCTCTTCGTGTATTTTATCGGTTATGTTGCTCTTGATGTGTTCTAATTTTTCGGAATATTTCTCTTTGATTTCGGTATTGAGATTTTGTACGAAATGATTCATTCCTCGGTCGAAATACGTGCGAGCTGCGTCGCAGTCCTGGCAATCGTCTTCGTTTTCGTCTTCTGGTTTGGTGTCGTTTTTCACGATATCGGGTATTAATTGACGTTTATCTAAGATGACAGATAAGGCGTGAAATCTACCTAAGGTTTTGAATACTAATTTACAATGATCTATATCCAAAGGTTTCGTGATATCTGGGCCTTTGTACTCGAGCATATAGAGGTCTTCGAGTATCAGCGTGCTTATGTATTGCATATCCTCTCCGGCGACAAATTTAGCGCTAAACGATTCATCTTCGAGTTTCAACATTTGCGGCAACACTTGAGAGTAAATGGCGTATTCGCGTTCGTAGACGCCGTATTTGTACATGAAGTTGTAGGCGATCGAAGCGATTGGAGCTTTTAGTAGAAAAGAGGTGTCGTGGATTTCGGCGTCTTTTTCGTACCTGATGAACAAGCGGAATACTTCGCGGTTCGGGGATTGACCCGTTTGTAGGGTGGATTTGGCGTCGAGGGCGTAACTGACGATGGTCGCGTCGGTTGTGTCTTTTCCGTCGTGTTGGAGGATCTCCAGGCAGACCTCGTTGCTTAGTGGGAATATCTGCGAAATGGGATTATGGAGTTAGGTAATAGGTATGGAATTAATTTACGAGTTTGTTGAGAAGTGTCGTTACGAAGTGACACTGAGTAAATGGTAAAAGTAACGAATAAACCATAAACTACGTAATTTAGACGTGGTAGGTAATAGGTATCGAATATTTTTAATACCTTGAGAAATACAGTATACTGTATACCGTATTTCAGAAACAACGTTATTACTATGGGAATTCTACGGCATTAACGTTGTTTACACCGTATCTACGTACTGATAAGTAATTCTTATCGCCGATTTCAAAAGAGGTCCAGTCGAATCGGCGACAACGAATGTTGAATTAATAAATTATAATTTATGAATAAAATACAAATCTCGCGGTACGATTATTTCAATCGAACCTACATAAACAACAAAATCAACTCACCTTCATCGTTTCACCTGATCTTATCACGTAAGGAACTAAGAAAGTAATGAAATAAAACTTAATAGACATTTAAGGAACTGTTATTTCTACGTGTAACAGAAGAAAAAATAAAACGAATGTTGAAATTAAAAAATAAACTTAAACTTGAAACTAATTAAAGCTAATAAGTAATTAAACAAATACTGAAAGACTTCCCGGTCCGGTGCGACGGTTAAATATCAACACCGGCACACCGCTGCTTTGTGTTTGTTGAGTCGTCGTCTATGTCGATGTTTTCTTTTCAATACCAAAAATGACGTCAACTATCGCTGGATATATCCTCGCGGTAGGAAATTGTGTACTCTATGCGTACTTCGAAGCTTTATTGCACATGTTTGCGAATATTACGATGGATTGGGTGACGTTGGGGAGTACGAAATACCGAGAAAGTGATACTGGTGTAATGTGGCGTAACTCGAAAATAATTTATCGTAGTTGTGGGTATTGATCGGTTTCACATAAGTAGATCGTTTTGAAGCGTCAATTGTTGCAATGTACACGAAACATAAATGGAGCCGTTAAGAATGGGTTGTGGGCTAGGGGGGAGGTGGGAGGGTGGGACATTTTTTGTAAGAGCCCGAGA